>CANUEX010036841.1:0-28708 GCA_948099535.1 Jatropha multifida
AAAATATAATGGGCCAACTTGTAGAATATTTTCATGTAGTTATGGTGTTGAAATCAGAGATTAGGCTTACTACGGGCCTCGGGGGCCTTAAGCTTACCCAGGTCCTAGTGCCGGTCCGGCCCACGGAAACGGGTCGTGACATGAATTGACAAATATAAATATAATATAAAATTAAATCATATCATTATTAAATTATATCTTCATAAATCGATACAATTTTTTTGTTCTTAACTAAATACATATACGTTAAATGAATTACATGTACAAAAAATAAATGAAAATTTTATTTTTTTTAAATAATATTATAAGAAAATTTAAATCAAACATCCTATTTATTGTTAATTAAGTACTTTTTTTAAAAAAATTATCTATATCCATGGCATCCTATTTATTATTAATTAAATATTTTTTTTGAAAAAAATTGTCTATACCTATAGCACCGCGTGGGCAAAATTAACTTGTTATAACTAAATTAATTCATATATTCCTAAATAATCATATAATTCCAATATTAATGATATATGGTGGAAACCAATTAAAAACCATGTGCCCTGATTGAAACTCATTCGATTGGTACCTAAATACAAAATCATTTCTTAATTCGTTACAATTGATAAATTGATTTCACATAAATTTTCAATTTCAATCACATACGATAACAGTCCAATTTAACACCATGTGCCCTAATTGGATCTTATTCGATTAATACCTAAATAAAATCTCATTCGTTAGTTCATGTGATCAAATTGATTCGTATATTCACAAGTAATTATATAAAATTTTAAATTCAATAACCAGTGATATTATCAAATTAAATACTCTCTATATCCTATTTTATTTATATGATTTAATACAACACGTATATTAAAAATTTAATTAATAAAAATTATTTTTATTCTTAATTTATTAAAATATTAATAAAAATTACTTATTTAATTAATAATTATAAAAATTATTATAGAAAAAATAATTATTTAAATATATAGATTTACAAATTTTATAAACATTTTGAGACATTTAAAAAAGAAATGAAAAGCAAATAAAATAAAATAAAGAAAGAACTTTATATGACTTATTAAGGTCATTTGTCTATTTCAAATGCAGTGACACTCAAAATTTATGATTGTAGAATATAAATTACTAAAAAAATCTTAAAATTCATTTAAAAAGTAAACTAAGGGTGTGTTTGATGATTTTGATTAAGATTGTGCAGTTAATCACCCAATAAAATTTTGATTATAAAACCTTTTTTTTTCTTTTTTTGGGAAAAAACATCCTTACGGAAGCAGAAGCAGAAGCAGAAGCAGAACCTCACTATTAGCAGGTTGGACAAGAATAAATAAATCAAAAGTCGCATATAATTGTCTTACAAAAATACGTGTTGTCAGTTATTTTTAAGAAAGATACGCCGGCAAGTCGGCTACGAGCCTACGCTTCAAGAATTGATAATTGAATCGGCCTGTCAAAAATGATACACTAACGTGCCTCGTTGACGTGCTTCGGTTTCAACCCACCACGCGTTTTTTTTTTCTTTTCGCATTCCAACGCTTGTAATTTCTCTAATTATCTTCTTTTTGGCCAATTGATTTTTTTCATCTTTCGTCTCTTTCCTCGCTTCGCTGCTCTATCTCTCTGATCAATTCACCCATTCCAACCTAACTGCAATTCATTCTCGCAGCTTTACTTTATCTGCGAGAGTGAAATTGTAAGAGAGTTGTTCTTTGGTAGAAGAAAAAATGGTTCAAATCAAGGAATTGTATCCTTCTCTTTAATGTTTATGTTTGATGATGATTAAATGAAAGTTTGTGTTCATAAAATTATATATTTGGATTTGTTCACGAATGATTTGAATTGGGATTGCTCCAAAATCCAAAATTATGGATTTTATTTTATTTTTTGTTCAAAATTTACAAGCTTCTTTACATTTTTTTTTACTGGAATATAAATTATTTTATATCTTGGGTATTTCCGTGACTTGTAAATTGTTGTGGGGTTTTTCCTGTGAAGCCGAATTGTCATGCCCATGTCAGTGGAAGAGGTATCACAAATTATGCGTTTTACTCATCTTATCCATGTAATATTTCGTTTGCTGAAAGATTTTTTATTTATTTATATATATATGATTTTTGTTTTTGGGTTTGCAGTATCAGGTAGCCCAGATGTACATGGTAATGAGGATGCAGCAACAAAATACAAACGGTGCTGAGGGTGTTGAAGTCTTGGAGAATAGGCCATTAGAGGATGATCTACTTGGAACATGTCAATACACATCCAAAGTTTATCGGTTGCAAAGGTAATTCTGAGTTGGGATAATTGAGATAATTAGTAACGTAGTATTTGTCAACATAAGACTCTAGCAGGCCTAGTGGAAAATTAAATTTGGAGAGATGGTGCTGAATTGGTGGTTCACATCTGCAATCAACTCTTTTTTTTTTCCTGACCTTTTAGTGCCACTGATTGGAATTCAGAATATTGCCTTGCCATGATTTGAAAAAGAAGAAAGGAAAAATTTGATGGTTTTGGGCCTTTTGGCTGTAATTCATAGATGAACAGTTTCAGGTGACTTGTCAGCATGGGCTAGGTTGTGCACGAATAGTTTGTGTATGCTTGTATGTCTGTGGCAATGGTGCATTTAACTAAGTATATTACAGTCAATTATGATCACTCTTCTGTTCTTGCTGATATAATTCTTGGTTGCACTAAGATTAATGATCAATAATCAATATAATGGCTATGAAGAGTATTGACCCCCAGAAATTGATAGATGAGACATGTATAAGTGAATACTTTTAATGTCAAAACGTTCCCAAGGACATCAAGGTCTCTCTGGTGCTATTAATGGTCAATGCTAAAACTGTAAAGATGTTTGGTAATCAAAAGAGTCATTGGCTTATGTCAATTATTATTCATTAATCAAAAAGACGAGATAATAAGATTAGAGTAGCATGAGTGGAAGTATTACTTTGGTAAGACAGTTTCCGGTATAAATGTGATTCAATGTGGTTGAGTTTGAGCCTATGAGGCCAATTACTCTACAGAAGAATTTAAATTAGTTCGTTTATTAGATAACAAAATGGAGGAATTTAGTTGTCTTTTTTCCCTTAAGAACCTACAGGAAAGTTTTAGAGACAGATGGTCAGTTTACCTTTCATTTAATTTTTATGCCTTTGGGCAAGGGCTGTTGCATTTTGGCCGAGAATCTATTTGCCCCTTTTTCGGTATCCTCTCTCTTTCTTTCTCTTCCCATTTATTTTATTTTCAAGAAACTTTCATGGCTTTGACTGCTTAAGCATTATTTGCTTTAAGAATTTCGGTTGTCGCTGAAACAACCTATCAATGATAATATCTGCGTAATTTCTTCACTATGTTGATACCTGATAAAGTCTTCACTTTTTTATTTCTCTCTCTCTCTCTCTCTCTCTCTACATATACATAGATACACATACACATGCAACTGTTTTTAATGCTCTAGGTGTTGATCTCCTGTTTATTGCAATTCTGCTTGCAGCAAAGCACCTACTTGGCTTACAACTTTTGCACCAGCAGATGCTCTCATCATGCAAGAAGAAGCTTGGAATGCATATCCAAGATGCAAAACAGGTTTGTCATGTTCTCTTGCTGGAGTTCTGATATTCTGTTTTTATTTCTATAGCTAGTTAACTTATATTGACATTTTTTTGTTGGTTCCCGATAAATGGATGCCACAACACCAGTAATCAAGGTATAATTTTTTTGTTTCTTGGTTGCAATTTACTAAAGTTCTGTTTTTCTTGCAAACAAACTTCATGTGACAGTCAATAGCATGCTCATTTTGGTTTGGGGGTTTTTGCAGTGCCCGTATTTCACCAAGTTTTCTTTGACGGTGGAAACTATTCATAGGGCTGACAATGGTCAATCGGAAAATGTAAGTTTCTTTATCTATAGGTTTTGTGTGAATTCCAGAAATTTTATGACCTGATGTATCACCAGCAAGTGGATGTTTCTGCAAACATTCTTTATTGGTGGTTTCTTTAGCCTCTCTTGACCTGTGAAGCTTGTCAAACTAGGTGCATGGTTTAACCAAAGAACAACTAGCAGCCAGACAGGTCGAATATATTGATATAGCTTCAGCAGAAACAGATTATTGGAGTTATGCCATTGGAAGTAACAATATGGACTTCTCTAAATTCAAATCAGTGAGAACTGGTCGTGGTCCACTTTTGGATGGATGGCAGGTTAGTATCTAACCTACTAGTTATTGAACACATTGTGCATAAACTCATGAATGCAAACTTCTTATGGAATTTGATTTGGGCTCCTTCATTATTGTGCCATCTGTTTAGCATAGTGTCTTCCTCACTCTGCGACTTGTTTTAGGAACTTTCCACTTATTAGCCTTCCCTTTGAGAAGAATAGGTGAAGAAGACATTCCATTTTTTGAACTTAATAAATATATAGAGGCTTGTCTTGTTATTTTCCTTTGTCAGATCTCCTAATTCGCAACTTCTCCATGTAGTTCCCATAGTACTAGAACTCTGTTTTAAAAAAAAAAACACCTTTGCCTGTATATGGTAGAAATGTTTGATATCCATACAATTAGCATTGCTGTTGGTTGAAAAAACATCAGTTGCCTCCTTTTGTTTCATCTTTTAATACTTAGTCCTGTACCATTTTAATTTGTGATTATTAATTATAGCATACTGATATTGCAGGATAGGTGCAATCCCGTTATGACAACATACAAGTTGGTAACAGTAGATGCACCATACTGGGGCTTTGGTTATCGACTTGAACAGGCTTTATTAGCGGTAACCTTTCTTGGGCTCTTTTGCTTCTGGCTATCAAAAGTATCGAGGGAACATTAAACAGACAGGCACCATAAAAAAAAAAAAAAAACAAAACAAAACAAAACTGAGTTTTGGAAGTATTAGCACTTGGTCAGGCTTTTCCAAATGGAGCATCTACGTAATATTTCTGGTTTATTATATGCTTTGATCCAAACTTTCATAGACTAAAAGACTGTTCTGCTTAAAAACTCAAGGATTAAATAGTTGTTCCAACTAAATATCAAGAGACTATAATCAAAAGAGGACCAAAGAATATGTTTTGCTAAATATCAGATTCTTTTCTCTTATAAAAGTAAAATATTCCTAGCACAAAGGTTAAGCAATTGTTAATGCTTAGTTTCCTTTTCTAACTTCAAAGCACCATTGACAAATCTGCATATGGTAGAAAAGAGGATGAAAGAAAAAATTATAAAAGGAAGTTTCAACACTAGAGCACAGTGTGCTATCATTAATGAAAATAGCACTATTTGGTTCAATTCAACTTTATGATATGGTTCTTATTGTGTCAACTGCAAGTTTAATGCATGTTCTCAAAATCAACTTATGCAGGGGGAAAAGGCTCTTTTTTTAGAGAGTCATCGGAATTGTTTTGGTTGGATTGATGAATGGTGTGAGATGACAATGCAACAATTACGAGAACTTGAACTACAGAGTGATTCATCATTAAATAAGGTGAATAATACCTTGAACTTGGTGAGAAAATTTTGATACTATAAAAGAAGCTGATCTTGCATTAGCTTCCTTGAGTAGAGGGATACATATTATAACTAGATGGAAATCCTTATGCAGCTGACTAGGTAAGTGATATTGTGTTTATGTGATGATAACAGAAAATTGGGAAGCCAACAGCTATTGCAACAGCAGAAGAATTTGACCAGAGATTGTTGCTTGACAATGAAGATGCTAACAGCAAGAGGTTTCAAGTTGCTGTTGATACTTAGGAAACAAAATTGGATGCAGTCTCCATATTGGAATTGTTTTGTAATTTTATTAGAATTATTTAATTTGATTACTACATCATCCTTCTCAAAAATTGTAAATTTGATGATAACAGATGTATTATTCTTTTGAAGGAGGCCATAGTTATATTATATGTATATTAGGATATTATCGGCAACATTTTCTGCAGAAAGTTTTGGAATTTTCTGTGAAATTTAAATCACAGTTTCATACTTTTTTGTTCACAATTATTATCTTATTGACTTAATTTTCAAAAGAAAAAAAAAACTGAATTTAGAGTTAAATTCAATTCATAAATTTTTAAAGGAAAATAATTAACTGGTCCCTGAAATTTGATCAAAGTTGTTACATTTTTTTAATATTAATTAATTCAGAGTTTCTGAGATAAAATTTGATTTTGTTAAACTATACCGTACATTTTTACTCGATTTGCCGTTAAAATTTGTGAACAAACAAAAATAACTTAACAAGAAATAACAAAATGGGTACATTTATGGCAGAAAAAGAGCAAGGAGGGGGAGGAGAAGAAGCAGACGATGCACTTAGCATCATCGTCAAGGCCGGTCTTCTTCTTAACTCCTTTATCTCAATGAAGTAAGATTAATTTGACACAATAGTCTACAGAAAAAGTAAAGAGAAATCGAGAGGGAATCCTGTATTTTCTCTAAGATAAAAAGCGTCGCTTGAAGAAGAAATCGGGCCCACATCTCCACTAGTGACAGTACCAGCACCAGCACAGCCACCTCCTCCTCCACCGTTGAGGGGTCATTGCCACCGCAGCAGTTGATTGACGACAGTTATAATACTAATAATAATAGTTCGATTGCGGCATCGATGGCGGGAAGTCCAAAAACAAGGCTGGAGGGGCGAGGCTGTGGATGAGGTTTGATAAGTTTGGGAATTGGGAGCTGATGAAATGTGATAAAAGCACAATTATTAACAGTGTGGCGATTCCGGCTAGGGATTTGAGGATACTTGGCTATGTCTTTTCTCACTCCTCTAATATTCTCGGTAAACATCATGTTTTTGGTTTTCAATTTTGATTTTGTGAATCTCAATTTTAGTTTTTGAATGTTGCTCTGTGAAAAAATTTTGATCTCTTGGCTATTGTCAATTTTACTTGTATTTGTGTCTGTCAAACTCTATTTTGCTTAATGAAGCAGTTGTTAGCCAAAAAACTATTGATTAAAACGGTTAAACATTACTTGATCTTTCTTTTCATATGTTCAAATCGTCAATGAGCCATGATCTTTTCCACTTTTGCTCATTTTGATCACAAATTGAAGAGACTGTGGTGTCTATTTAGTCATAAGGATCTGGAATCAATCTTTAATTTTTATTTTTATTTTTTTCCATAGATTGGATATTATTTTTTTAATTTTTTATCCTGCGCAAACAATGAGTGTGTGGTCGATTTAAATGAATTCTCTCCCCTCTCTTTTAATTAAAAACAAATTTTACGGCAAATTAGATGAAGAATGGATGGAAAGACTTGAATTAATATTAAAAAAATATGAGGATGATTTATACAGTTTAATCAAACTTTAGGGATCAATTAATTATTTTTCCAATTTGTAATGTTCCATTCTTTTATGTACCTTTCTTTCAAGCCTGTACTGGCATTTTTTGGACCATTTCTATTTCGTAAAAATATATTTTCTCGCAAAATGGTTTTGTTTTATATTTCTGAATTCAATATGCTATGAGAAATTGAGGGTTATATATATATATATATATATATATATATATATATAAAGATGTGTGACTCATGCTGAGTTTGACACAACAAGAATTAATAAGAATCTTGATTGGTTAATAGCTTACATGTTACGCACGTGGCGTGAGGAGAAGGAAGTCAACGATAGGGACATTCAGGTAAATTGCAAACACAGTTCTCCTTCTGTGACCTCTTGCAACTTCATTTTCTGGTCTCACTTCCACCGCGCCTCTTTGTTATTGCAGTGATTCCAACGGTGCCGCCGTTAGATAACGTCATTTTATATGAGTTACATATCGCATGTCAAGCCATCTTTGATTTCTAATCCTGTTTACCATTGGCTTTGTTATAATCTAAAGAATTAATTTTTTGAAAGGAAATAATAGATACATTAGAATAAAATTGTGTCAAACAATTGGGAACCTCATCCCAAACCTGAAACCAGACAAACTCTTACAAAACTCTAGCCAGTGTGTGAGCTCCTTGATAAGCTCTCCTCGCAAACCTGAGATAGCTAAGTTATGGAATAAAGCCCCCTCTATAAATCCTTGCCATTCAAGGGTGCGAGCCTCTCCAACAACAAAATTGAAAGGTCTCATGATTGCAGCATGTTCTACCTGTCCAAGGCGCTGCCCGGCTTCCAAACCAGCACCTGCATTCGCGTTCCCATGGGCATCCCGCTGATTCGACCCATGCTGCCGATTCTTCTGAGCCTGGGCTCCATAAACAGCACGCCAATCTTCTATGCCTTTCAGAGCAGTGATCTAAATAATCTGAGGTGAAAGAACAATTTGTTGCCAACTACATTTATTCCTGGCAGTACAAATCTTCCATGCTAGAACTGAAAACTCAGCTAGGATAATTAATTATATTTTGAGTTTTTAATTATATGAATTATTGATAACTATAAAAAAATGAAATAGAGGGCAACAAAGATCAAAGAAAGTGTTATTAAATAGAAAGATGCCAATTTTTTCATGATGAAAATTACTTATCTAGACCTAGTCCATAGCTAATAGCTATAGACAAAACCAATAAAGGCGGTCTCACCAAACAAGCGTTACGAAGCGTAAATCTTCATAATTTGTTATATCAAATTATAATTAAACCCTCGATAACAAATGCTGTCTATCATGAATAAATTAAATCATAAAATTTTAATAATTTTAGTATGTTATTATTTATATTAATCTTAAAATAAATTTTAGTTAATGTTTTTTTTTGAATTTTTCATAGTTTTAACTCTTTTCCTCTATATCAACTGTTTCAAAATTTTTATAGCTTAATGTATAATGTTACCTTGAAGTTTTGAGGTGCTACTAATATTAAAAGCTTAAGTTCAGGAGTAATTTTATGCACTAAGCTAATTTTATATTTTACATAGAGATATAATGAATAATTTCTCCTCCATCTTTTCATTTTTATCCAATTAATGCATTAACGGAAATTAATTAGCTTATGATTTTAAATTAATATTTATTTTTTTTTTCAAAAAAGTATTTATAGCAGTTATAGGTTTTACATTTCATATTTTAACTCAATCTTATTTTTATTTTATTTCTAACTATTTACCAACTTGAATATTAGAGTAATTTTTTTAAGTTTTACAAGTTCATATATTAAAGATGGGATACGAAAATTATTCGGCATATTTGATCTCCTGATAAATAATAATAATAATAATAATTATTATTATAATAATATATCGTCTGATTGATTTTATTACATAATAAAAAAAGATGTGAGGAGTAAATTGTATCAAATTTAAATTTTTTATATTATTTTGATCCATCAAGTCTTTTATATATTAAAAAAAATAATAAAAGCTAATAAAAGCAAGAGGGAAGAAAAAGGAAAAAGTAAAAAACACGTGCACAGGGACAAAAGAAAAATTTCCGCTCTGCAGGGAAACTTTCCCGGCAGACAGAATAAGGGTTTCCTTCGTCAGCGAAATTCCATTAATTACCAGCGAAATTTTGGTTTAACAAGCAACAACCTTTCCAAAATCCATTTAATTATTCATTTGCAATACTCTTTTTATTTTTTTACTGATTAAAAATTTAAAATTCATTTTCATAAACGATTTCGGATTCAATCAAAAAGTGTAGATTTTTCTTTTGTTTATTTGTCCTGTTCAACAGATCAGCAGCATTGATGTTAACCGATAACAGCCATTCTTCTTTAGTAACTTTAAAGACCGTTAAATACCATTATTTTATATAAATATTCGGATGATTTTTCAATTTGGATAACGTACCGTACTTATAGAGTGTGTGCTTCTGCTTCCACCGGAGGTTCAAAATGGCGGTCGCGTCGGCGCCGAAGGAGATCAAGGCTTTGTTTGAACAGTATTCGGAGAAAGGAATCATGACCGCTGATCGTCTCCGCTTGTTCCTTGTTGAGATCCAACAGGAAGATAAGTCTACTATAGAGGAAGCGAGGGCCATTGTTGATCAATTTCACGATGTCGAAAAAGGTTTCAGTTTGGAGGGATTTTTTAAGTACCTCTTTGGCGATAATAACCTTGCTCTCGATCCTAAACGTGGGGTAATTTTAATTATCCTTTCTTCTTTCATTTGATGGCTAAATTTTGGGCGCTGGGTCAAATGGGTTCGTACCAGTTTTTGTTGTTTGTTTTTGGTGAGCAGCTAAATGGGAATTGGTTGGTTTTTGCATTTTTATAGTTTTGTTCGGATTATTTTGTGTCAGTCGTGGTTTGTTGTTTGGTTTCATCCCGATATTGTTTTAAGTAGATAATTGCAGAGCTGGTGGGTACTCTCCTATCCTACATTAGGAAAGAAGGTCGATAACTCAAGATTTGGAATATTCGGCTTAAACCGCTTAAAAGAAGAATTTAAAATTGAGTTTTTGACATTTTCTTAGTTTCCAGAAAAAAAACTCAACTCAACGAGAGGAGTAATCAAACTTGATCATTTGTCCCTTAAAACCGTTGGATTTTGTTTTTTTTTTTTTTTGCGTCTTTTTTGGAAAATAATTCTTGATGAATAAATTTTTGGGGTGTTTAATGAAATGGATTTTGTAATTATTTTTTCTTGTTGTTTTTGGTGAACAGCTAAATGGATTTCCTGTTCAAGTTTTTGGCATTTTCGCTTTGTTTGGATTATTGAAGATGTTAGTTGGTGGGCCTTCTTTTTATGTGGTTTCCTCTTATTTTTTCAAGTAGCAAATTGGAGAATTTTTTTGTACTTTTCAATATGAGGAAAGAAGGTCATGAACTCAAGATTTTGAAGTATGAAGGTGTAAAGCAGTTAAAAAAAAATTTAAATTTAAAATTAAGGTTGTCACTCACTGTTTTGTTTCCTGGAAAAAAGAAAGTCAAATGGGGCATTAAATACCGTTGAATTTTGGAATTTACTGCTCTTTACTGAATAGCTATTGGATGAGTAAAATCCTGTATTATGCTTCAACATGTTCTAATATTTGCTCATCTACTTGACTCTGTTTAATATTTCTCTATACATATAAATTTATCAGTTTCAACTAGTTATGTACTGTACTTTTGAATGTTATGGAGGATGAGTTTTAGTTAGTATAGTTGTTAATAAGAAGTAAATGGGAATGGGAAATGAAGTTATTAATTATTTCTTTTCTTTTCTCTTTATCATGGTTATTTTTCTAACTTATTTAGCTCTGTGTTAAACTGCATGTTTACTTAATTTTCAGAATTTGTATTTTTCCTTTTCTTAAATTTATTTAGGCAATTATATCTTGCATTTCAGGTGCACCATGATATGACTGCTCCTCTGTCTCATTATTTCATATTTACTGGGCATAATTCATATCTAACTGGAAATCAACTCAGTAGCGACTGTAGTGATGCTCCCATCATAGATGCCTTGCAGAGAGGTGTGAAAGTGATTGAATTGGACATATGGCCTAATTCCACTAAAGATGATGTGGATGTACTTCATGGGAGGTATGCCATTCTGCAAATGATGATATGTAATTGCCATGCAAAAGGGAAATCAAAGCCTAGATAAAAGAAATTCAAACAATGTTTAGATTGTAATCTTTCTTTATTGAAAGCTGCATGTTTGGTCTTGTTTTTGTAATTCATATCAAAATAAGCATTCGCTAGGATGTTTTTTCTATTTATATTTTGATGTTCCACTCTTCATTTCTCAATGAAAAAGTTAAACAATATCACAAATTCACAGTACAAGAAGAATCCATATATTTTATGTATGAAATTATTGTGCTCAATACTATTGCTATTCAGGAAATCAACTTTCAGGTGATTTGACTGTTTTCATTGACTTTTGAGAAACTTCTACAAATTTCACAATATTAATGAACCAATGCATGTACTATCTTTAACTAGTTGTCTGTTTCCTTCTTGTAGAACACTGACTACTCCGGTGGCACTTATCAAATGTTTGAGGTCTATTAAAGAGCATGCCTTTACTGCATCTGATTATCCAGTTGTTATAACTTTAGAAGACCATCTGACTCCAGATCTTCAGGCTAAAGTGGCTGGGGTGAGTCATTGTTATTTGTTGTAGATATTTGAAGCTCTCAGGTTCTAAGGATTTATTATTTGATGAATCGTCTCTAGATGGTCACTCAAACATTTGGAGATGTACTGTTTTCTCCGGGCTCAGAATGCTTAAAGGAATTACCCTCCCCAGAATTCTTGAAGAAACGGATTATCATATCAACGAAACCCCCAAAGGAATACCTCAAGGCCAAAGATCTTAAGGAAAATGAGAAAGAAACACCTGACTTTAAAGCTGATGGCAAGGTGCATGGAGATGCCCTTTAAAATTTGCTTCTTTTATTTTTTTTTTCTCTATTTTGATTCTTTACTTACCTTCTTTTTGGCAGAATGAGTTGGACGAAGACAGTGATGATGAGGAAGATGTGCAGGAAGGAGATATCAAATCACGAAGTCTCGAACCACGGTATGTACATTTAATTGCTATCCATGCTGGGAAGCCTACAGGTGGATTAGACGGATGTCTCAAAGTGGATCCTGAGAAGGTGAGACGACTTAGCTTAAGTGAGCCACAACTTGAAGTGGCTGCAGAAACTCATGCGAAGGAAATTATCAGGTGCTAATGTGTTATGTGAACTTTGTTCAAAAAGTAATGCATTTCCAATTGTTTAGCTGTGCATTTTTTTTTATTTTGTTTCACAAAACACTCTTGATATGAAAAACTGGAGAGAAAGAGAAATAGAGGGGGGAGACAGACTGGTAGCAGGAATTTCTGGCGCAAGAACAGTGGCTATTTGTGTTGAAGAGGTGTTTATCAAGCAGGATTGGAATTAATTTGAATGACTTGTGCAACCATTTTCAATACTTTCTCTACTGGTGTGGGGCTTTATCCAATCCTTGTCTTACTTTTCAACTAATGTTACACTGTTGGTCAGCTTATGTACCTTTACAACCATCTTATATGCATTTCATAATCATCTCTAATTGCATAAATACTGAACCAACCAAGCTTTGCAAAGTCTAATGGTTTCTTATAATGTAGGTTTACCCAGCGGAATATTCTTAGGGTGTACCCGAAGGGTATTCGTATTGACTCATCCAACTACAACCCATTAATTGGCTGGATGCATGGAGCTCAGATGGTTGCTTTCAACATGCAGGTTTGCATCTATCAATCCTTATCTAGTTTACGAAGCTGAAGGTGTAATTCTTTGGTGTTCTTATTAGTCAAATGCCCAACATTTAGGCCTTATTTACACACTAGAGTAGTAGACTAAGCATTTTGCAGCCATTGAGTGGTTCAGAATATAATGAAGGGTTTGTTGAGTATAGCTGCTTTTATGAAACGGGTTGGCAAATGCGTTAAACATGTTATCGGTTTCTATATCTAATGCGTCATTCTTAATTTTGTGGACGCATGTCTCTGCCAAAATATATATAACAGATTCATAATTGTCAGGGACATGGGAAATCACTCTGGTTGATGCACGGAATGTTCAGGGCCAATGGTGGGTGTGGTTATGTAAAGAAACCAGATTTCCTGTTGGAGTCTAGTCCACGTGACCCTAGAATTGAGTTGCCTGTGAAGATAATTTTGAAGGTAAGTGATTTAAAGCCAGAGCATTTGTTTCCAGTTATTGATTTTCCTTGTATTGTTAATTTGTTTGTGCTGCTTTTGTCTCTATTTAATAATTGTAATTTTCTTCTTGCTAAATAGGTCAAAGTATATTTGGGGGAAGGATGGAAAATGGATTTCCAAGACGTTCCTTTTGATATGTTTTCCTCACCAGATTTTTATGTTAGGGTACGTAAGTTGATATCTTCTTTCCTCTCCCTTATTTTCTTTCAAATTACTACATGCAATTTGCTTCACGTGTTTTGATATGCATTACTCAGTTCTTGGTCTTATATATGATCTACGGTGTCATCCTCATTTCCCTCGGTGGTAATTAAAGCTTTTTACGTGGTGTCTGTCGCAATTTAGTCATCATCTTTAGTTTGGGTCATCAAAATTAATGATTAATCAAAAAGTATTTGATTTGATATCTCTCTGCAGGTGGGGATTGCCGGAGTACCTGCAGATACTATAATGAAGAATACAAAGACAGAGAAAAATAGTTGGACACCTGTTTGGAATGAGGAATTCAAGTTTCTATTAACTGTTCCAGAACTAGCTCTGCTTCAAATTGAAGTTAATGAGTATGACATGTCCGAAAGGGATGACTTTGGAGGTCAAACATGTCTTCCTGTTTCCGAATTAAGAAGAGGGATTCGAGCTGTTCCACTCTATAACTATGAAGGATTGAAGTACAATTCTGTAAAACTGCTTATGCGTTTTGATTTTAATTAAGATATTAGCAGTTTTAAATGCTATACAACAAAACTACAGTAGAGATGTATAGACTTTGTGAAGCTATTTTTGATTTCTTTGATGCTGTTACGAGTTCGTGTGTGGAATCATATCATTTCCACAGCTCTGCAACATAATAACGCCTCCCTTGTTGTTTCTATTGTCTGTAAGGGGTCAATAAGTGCAGGGAACTGGAATGCATATAGTTTTGTTGTAATGTAAATAAGAAGCATCTATATTTGTTCAATGAAATTAGTTTATTTGGTTATAGCCATTGAATTAGCAGAAGTGAATTGCATCCAGATTTACTTTATCTGTAAGGTTAAGAGTTTAGAACTTGTGTGTTGGGAGCTTTTACTGCATCCCGACTAACTTTACGAGTAAGAGTTCCAAACTTGTATGTTGGGAGATTTTACTTGAATATCACCATTGGGCCCAAGCGAGGGGGAAAAGAACTATTTTTTCTCAACAGCAGTTAAAAGAGATTGAGAACGGCATGTCGTTGAATGCAGTGAAGACTTCAAAAGCTAGTTTAAACAGAACAAAATAAAGTTTAGAGAGGGGGGTGAAATCGGAGCTGCCACTTCCCAACCATTACCTAGGAAACTCTTGTTGATGATTCTATGAAAGCGGTACTCAGACATTTCGTACCGAAAAACTGGGGATTGAAAGTTTGGGAAATAGCAAACTTAAGAACATCAGGTTTAGGTAAGTTATCGAGTTATCACAATAATCGCAATAATAAATACTCCTGCTTTATTTGTTAAACCAAACCGACAGAGTCAATTAAACCATTGGAGAAACCCATGAAATAACTGAAAACCACACAAAAACACGATCTGGACCGAACAAACCCGATTTGAATCAAATCGTTCACAAAAACCTAAACAAAAAAACTCTGTAACTCTTCTCTCCCTATTAGCGACGACTTCAGCTCCTCCCCCTTGCAGCTCTCTCTCCGATTTACCGGCGACTCCAGTGCAAGCGGACAAATCCAGCTTCTCCCTCTCTTTAACGAAGAAGCTCCCGTCTCTCCTTCTCGCTGTTCTCTCCCTTCTGTTCCTGCTGGCGCAGCAAAGCGAGCTGCGATCGTGACTTGCCCGCTATCCGTTTTCATTGATTTTTCGGCGTATTCTACAGTTGGGTAAGCATATTGCGACCCTCGTAGATTAATTTCATGAGTTCTTTAATCTTAATTGAAGGATTTGAGGCATCAATTGAATTAGTGTAGGAATCGAGACCCCTGGCTACTGTTTACAGCAGATTAGTTTAGAAAGTTTTGTAAAAAAAATTGTTATTGTAAGCTATAATCTGAGTTTTAGATAAGTTATGTAGGATATATATATTATATGCTAGCTCTTGATGGAAATTTTGATCTTTACCATCTAGTTGATATATGAATTGAATTCCTATTGCAAATATAGTTGATAAATGTATAGAAATAGGTAGATTATTGCTTCTATTGCAATTTTGTGAAGGAATCAAGGATCCCTTAGTATGGAAGCAACTATTTTAGCCGTTAGCTTGAGTTCTTCATATAATGTGAAGGAGATTGATTTTATACTTCAAAACTTTGATGGAAAATGAAACGATTAGCTTATGTACTGTAGATGCTGATTAGAAACTCTGGTATTGTTTCGTAGTTTAGGCATAAACTGAAATTCCATATAGAAATGAATAAATTATTTAGTTTAACGCAGAATTTGGTAAGGGAATTAAGGAACTTTGAAATGGAAGCAGCCACTTTAACTATTCAACTTGAATAATTGCTGTGATATGATGCAAACAAACTTGTAAATCAATTCTGATGGGAAATAGGTTAATTAGCATATTATGTATGAGTTCAATCAAGAGCTTAAGGTTTCTTTGATATAGTGACAGCCTCTAGCTAGAGGAAATCACAGGTTTTTGCTTGAACCAAGTTTATGTTGGTGATATAGATGCACTTTTTCATAATTTGTTGTGAATATAGATGTTCTAATGATCAAGTTTGATGAGGATTGAGAATGATTTTGAAATGGCAGTAGCTAATCTAACTATTTGCTAACATTATTACTTTGATAAGGGACATATGATGTGATAAATCAAGTTCTGGTTGAGAAAGGAGCTAATGGGCAAGAAATGTATGGGTTCTAATAAGAAATTTTGATTTCTTTATCTTGGCAGCATCTAGTTAGTAAAATTTTATGAGTTATGTCAATTGAACCTATATATTGAGCCTATAGATGTACTATGTACAAGTAACAAGTATTGTTGATAATAACTAAGGATGAGATTGAGAACGAAAAATGGGTTATAGTTTGAGGTGGCAACAAATGTGATTAAATGTTATTTCTTGATGTAAAGTAATCAAAATAAGAAATTCTTATTACTAATTGCATTTTTGTAAACTAGTTATTTTGCTAGCAAGAGAATGAATGCTATATTTATGTCCTTAATAGGACATAAAGGAATTGTGGGTATTTTATTTGTTAATAAGCTAACTAGGTTTTAATTTACTGTTCTTGTGATCTAATTTGATGTGATTGAATTTAGCGATTCAGGCTTACTACGGGCCTCGAGGGCTTTAAGTTTACCCTGGGCCCTAGTGTCGATCCAGCCACGATTTCGGAGCATGACACCAACTTTTCAATTTGGTTAATTTGAACTTTTTTACATTCAAAATGAAGATAGGTTAAGATTTATATTACTCCAAATAATGTGTATTACACTTAGTCAACGTTGCCATTTTGGAAGAAGCGAAAAATGCCGGAATATCATTCTCATTCCCAGCTCTCTTCGAGCTTCATCACTCACTCTTTTCCATTTGAGTTGGCAGGGATCTCTAATCTGTCTCGTCTCCATTCGAGCTTCATCTGTTTCGATAAAGCAAAGCTTGCTATACTCTACAAAATATGAACCATTTGCATACAGAATTCGAACTTCTGTGTTTTAGGGTTCGTTGATAAGTTTCTTGACCTAGAAAATTGATTTTACAAAATTGGAAGGTGTGACGGACAGATTAAAGAGATGGCCATAACATGCAAAGAGGAATTGGTGAAAAATGAGGGCGATAATAATGGATCAACGAGCTGATAACCGCTGTGATTTATATTAAAGAAGACGAAAAGCACCTGGTAGGTATTCGCAGTCCTCAAACTCTCTCTCTCTCTCTCTCTCTCTCTCTCTCTCTCTCTCTCTCTCTCTCTCTCTCTCTCTTCCTTTATTATTATTATGGCTGCTTCAATTATTAGGTTTTTGAGAATGTTTGAATTTGGGGATTTTGGAGAATTTGTGGCTTTTGAACATTTTGGCCTTTTCTTTATCATGCAGTGTTACTCTTCTCCTTCACACAATTATTCTTTGCTATTTTCACTTCATCTTGCATTCTAGGTTGGCTGCGTTAATGGCTGTAATCATCTCATTACTCTACCTCTTTTTGCTCTCGTTATAATCTTTTGTCAGTTTGAATTTTGATTATGGTTTGGTCAGCTTGGTGGGGATTGAATTGGGTGAGCGATATGCTTCTGATTGTGCTCGATGGGTTGGTTAGGAATTTCAAATTTAGTTTCTGGTACGCTTAATCTGCTGGAAAGGACCAGTTTTGTTTATAAAGCAACGTCATTTGATGTTTTACCCGAGCTCAGATGTCACCATTTTTTTTTTCCTTTTAATGTAAACACAAACATTTTATTTAGCAGTTCTAAATGCTATACAACAAACTACAGTAGAGATGTATAGATTTTGTGAAGCTCTTTTTGATTTCTTTGATGTTGTTGCGAGTTCGTGTGTGGAATCATATCATTTCCGCAGCTCTGCAACAAAATAACGTCTCCCTTGTTTTCTATTGTCTGTAAGGAGTCAATAAGTGCGGGGAACTGGAATGCATATAGTTTTGTTGTAATGTAAATAAGAAGCATCTATATTTGCTCAATGAAATTAGTGTATTTGGTTATAGCCATTGAATTAGCAGAACTGAATTGCATCCTGACTAACTTTATTTGTAAGGTTAAGAGTTCGAAACTTGTGTGTTGGGAGGTTTTACTGCATCCCGAATAACTTTACCTGTAAAAGTAAGAGTTCCAAATTTGTATGTTGGGAGGTTTTACTTGAATATCACCCTTGGGCCCAAGGGAGGGGAAAAAGCTATTTTTTCTCAACAGCAGTTAAAGAGATTGAGAACGGTGTGTCGTTAAATGCAGTGGAGACTTGAAAAGCTAGTTTAAACAGAACAAAACAAAGTTTAGAGAGGGGGTGAAATCAGAGCTGTCACTTTCCATTCCATAGGAACCTCTTGTTAATCATTCTAAGAAAGCTGTACTCAGACATTTTCATACTGAAATATTGGGGATTGAAAGTTTGGGAAATAGCAAACTTAAGAACTTCAGGTTTAGGTAAGTCATTGCAATAATTGATGTCTCTGATTTACTCCGCTGTCTCTGATTTTCTCTTCACCTTTTCTTCCTCCTGATAATCGATCTGTTCCCTTGAGATGTTATAGTTTGGCGAGGACATAGACAGCCTGTTTGACGAAAACCACGAATGTGATTACTCGTTGAACATAAGGAGGGGCATGAGAAAGCGGAGAGAATTGAGGTGATCATTCATTTGGCGACGACAGTTGAATCCGATTACAAAGTGGGTCATGCTCTAACTCTCTACTTTTTCCTGGTTTATAGGTGAGTCCATGGAAAGGAAGAAATTGAGTTGCATTGTTTGCAAAATGTTCTATACGTTTGTTTTGTTTTTGGTTAGCTTCAGAGCTTAAGCTTTCAAGAGAGGAATTTGAAATGGGTTTGAGATTTTGACAAATTTTTGTAGTAGAATGCGTTTTTCCTTAACAGAGTACAAGGATACAATCTAAAACTGAATATTTTCTAAGGATAATCTGAGAACATTTAACAAATCTTTGTGGACTGGTCGATTGACACAAATGTGCTAGAAATTGTCCAGCTAATATTCTATTTCTCCTCTGTTATGGCTAGTTCATTTGTCTTTGATAGTTATGGTATTTGTTGAATTCTGTGGCATATGTTTTGCTTGGTCCTTAGGAAAAGCATGAAATCTGAAAGATAAATGAAATAACACATGTCAGTGATTGATCTTAGAGGATTGGTGTAATCTAGTTGGCCGTGTTTGATATGGATGGAGTCCACAAACTTTATGAAATTCATTTGAGATTTCATGTCTTCATGTTTAATATGAATGAAAAATATTCATTTTTACTTCCATAATTCAATTAATACGAATGAAAAATTTTCATTTTGCTTCCAGAATTCAATTTTATAGAATTTGTGAAAATTTTGCCCCCCTGTAAATGAATTTTATACGTCAAATTCAATTTTACTGAATAATGGTTAAAATGAAGTTACTTAAAATAACATGTATTTGGACTCTTGCAGTTGCTTTGTTCGTTTGAAGGATAACTGAATGGGACCTAGATGGAAAGGAAAGGGCTCAGAAGCCAAAGCTCTTGCAGATCCCATGTCAAAAATAGTCTCAGAGCTTTGTTCTTCTCTTATCCAAATATCTGCTCATGGGTTAATCTCAGGATGCAGCGTGCTTCTCGCAGTGGAAGCAAAGCAGACTGAACTTCTTACTCGAGCATGTTTTGGCCGACCCGTTATTGTAGCTGAGAAGGATAAGCAATGGTTTCAATTGGGTTTAGAGGAAGCGTTTTATTTGTGTCATTCTTTAAAATGCCTCAAGATTGTTGGTGAAGATAATTGTCAAAAAGATGTTGTCGAGTTATGGCAGTACATGAAATCGAAAAAGGCAACATTCCCTGATTTTTACAAGGCTTATTCTCATCTTCGAATGAAAAATTGGGTTGTGAGGCCGGGATCACAATATGGTGTAGACTTTGTTGCATATCGACATCATCCATCTTTGGTTCATTCTGAATACGCTGTACTTATTTTGTCGCAAGAAGATGGTGATGCGAATGGGAGATTGAGAGTGTGGTCTGATTTTCATTGCACAGTTCGACTTTGTGGAAGTGTTGCAAAGACATTGTTAATTCTTAACATCAATAAAAATGGTCATGGTGCTATCTCCCCTTCGTGTTTGGAGAGATACTCAGTTGAAGAGCACACAGTTACAAGATGGAGTCCAGAACAAAGTCGTGAGAATCAGACGATCGCTGAAGACGAAGCCAGGTAAGATGTAGTCTAAAATATTTATGTTTTCTTAGCATACATTTGTAAGCTTTTGTAATTTTGTTGTCTGATGATATTTTAACAGCTTTAACCCTGTTGTATCTATTAGCTGTCTTATTATGTTTTTTCTGCCAATTTAATCATTGGACATTTGGTCGTTATATGAAAAGGCAAAACATTTTTTTTCTCTTGTTGTCATAGTTGTGACTGAAATGGTTCAACGTCTTTCATGTGTAATGCCCTTAACATTTTTGTTATATACGTGAGACGAAGGAATCTCTTTCAAGCTGTTAGGGTGTATACTTTTATGGAAAACTTAAAAAATTTTGAAACCTCTCCAAGAAGTTTTCTTTATATGGTAGGAAGCATTAAGGAATAAAATTCCCATTTATTTCTTATGACGGTAATTTCTCAAAATGCACCTCATTTTTAAATTTAATTGGAGTATTTGCAAGTAGAATAATGTTTCTTTTGAAAGAGTAAATTATTTCAGTGTCAACATAGGAATTAGGAAACATTTCTTATGTGTTTATTATAGTTCTGTGTTTCTATGGTAGCAGATATTTATGTTAGAATTTTATATGGTTAAACTTTTTATAATCAAATTCTAAACTTACTGTTAACAATAATACCTAATTAAGGGCATGATTCCGGGTTTCTGTTTTTGTCTTTTCTGGGATAATAGTCTCCGCTTTCATCTGCTCCTGCATTTGCACAGGTATATGAATAATTGTCATGTTCTCATAGATCACAGAAAATTAAATATGATTCTGCCCCCCTTTTCTCTTCTTTCGTTGCTAATCCAAAACTTTATATTTCAAAAGATGCATGTGGGATGGGAAGCGTGCAACTGCAGGCACACCCATCTTAAATAAGCTGCAGGAGAATCCTATGGAGAATTAATTAATCATCAAGTTTAATGGAAGGAGCTTATTTTATTATATGCAATGTTGCATGTCACTTGGCTGGGAAAATCAATTTCTCCTTCCTAGACATGATTTATATTAATAAGTTTTCTATTCTCAATGAAAAAAAAAAAAGAAATATTAGCAACTCTTTGTTATTGTAACTTGTAGCCCCCTCATGTTGGCATCTGCATAGTATATAAAAGGAATATACTGTTCAGTAAAATTTATTATTTTAATAGCTGTTAACTGTTTTAATATCATTTAACTGTTTGACTAGTTTTTCACAAAATGTTAAAAGTTCAACCTTATATAGGTTAATTTTTTAAAAAACACTACTTCTGCATCTAAAAGTTAGTCCAATCAAAAGCTATATTAGCGAATATTTAGCATTTAGTATTTTGACAACTATTTAAAAAGTTAATATTTAGTATCCAAATTTCATTATTAGGGATGATTTAATCCAGCTCAAGAATAATCACAGTTAAAACTCTTTCGCATTTTTTATAAATGCGTTTGGGGAAAATTGAAACTGAAAACTCTTTCTGCTCAGCTTGCATTGCTATCTAAGCCCAACCCGAATGTTTCCTTCGCCTTTTATTGGTAACTTTCTAAAATCAAGTTATTTACTTCCTGGAAAACTTCATCAGCATCTAGCCTGCTGAGAATAGGAAAGGATTGTTCGGTATTTTGATAAGTCTTTTGTCATTTGATAAAAATAATTGTTTCCTTGATTCACTAGTAATGTCAAGCCAATTTACAAACAAAAATATATATAGAAGAAGAAAATGACTGTCATTGGTTACTTTCTAATTACAACATAAATTTTTTTCTATTTTTTTTTTTCTGAAGACAAAGATTGGCAGAAGAAACGCATTACCGGGAAACAACATAACATACATCCAAACCAATCTTTCAAAGATAAGAAACCAAAATTTAAGTGCATTTGTCAAAGACATACCAGTCCTAAATAGAAATATACCAAAACCATACAAACTAAGCATTCATGCATGATGAATTTCTTCACTTCATCTAGAGTTGAATCCTACTGGGTTGTGCTTTGGTCATTCTTGCTTCACCATAAGCTTCATCGTTATCGATCCGGCGATTGTTCCTGAAGGCTGCACAGCCAATAACATACACAATCACTAGAATGATTAATATAATTATGTTTATAACTGATACTTTTCTCCAACTCTTCTTCAGGCTGCCTAGCACTCCAGCTTTGCAAGAGTTGCAAGAATAGCAGAGTTGCCCTTGATCATTGTTCCACAAGTTGCAGTCTGAATTATAAACAACTCCTCCTCCTGCTGATATCCATACAGTTTCATTCACATAGGTGTATCCACAATCTGTAGGCGGCTTGCAACAACCGGACTGCACAAAACAAAAAAGTTCTACTGATTAGGTGTAATCTAATTGGTTCTCTCACATTCTTTAAAGATATGATGAATCATAAGTTTCGGATTAAGTCCTCTCAGTTTTCGCCAATTTGAAGAGTATTATTCGGTAACTTATAATATTATTGACTCATCTTACCTCCAATGAACAAGAAGAATGTGAAAACTTTAGAACAGCTAAACCACAGTTTGAAAACAGTTGAAAAATTACGAGATCATACATGTGGGCATTGATATTACCCTTCATGTAAAGAATGATATATAGAAATTGGAAGTCTAATATCCTAGTTTCTTTGTTTGGAAGCAAAATCTATGGTTAGTGGCATTTTGATTTGATTTGATGATGACGATGAAAATTATTTTATGTGGGTCCTAATAATTTGATCATTTTGAGCAAGTGAAGTCCTATCCCTTGTCTATTTCCCATCCACACCAATCACTTTAGCAGTTAGGCCACACCACACCTTAAATGCTATCTATTTCAATTATAGGCAAGGCTCTAATCTCTTCTATACCATAATCAACGAAAATACTACAAACCACTAACTCTTGTTCTATAAAAATAGATTTTACCAAAATTTCAATCAAATACATAAAATTATTGACTTCAATTAATCCAATGAAGGGGAAATTTACACTCCCTCATCTTATTTTTATTTCTCGTTTAAAAGTTTTCTATGGTTATTAATAAAACAATTAAACCATAGAAAACTTTAATTTTATTTTCTAATTTCAATCTATCATTAAAACTAATAAAGAGAAAGAGGGAGATTTTGGAAAATTTTTTTAAAAATAATTATTGTATTTAATAAAGCTAATGGTAAAATTGAAAAAGAAAAATTAATTAATACTCTTTAATCTTCTCAAAAACAAAAATTTTGGACAAGATAACTTTTGAAAACAATAGATAAATGTGGAGAGATGGAGTAATTAATACGTAAATTCAGTCTATTATGATTTATTCAATGATAGTAGTTTATGAGCATGGAAGATAGCAATGGGTACAAACAAAATCTGCAGCTATATATTCCGTTTGGTATCTGAGAAAAGTGAGAAACTAATGGAAACTTTTATAAAAGATAGGATTCCAGATCTCTCTCTCATTAAATAAATGAATATATGCAACCAGACACAATATAAAAAGGGATTAAATGTATATTCTATCCTGTATTCTACTTGAAAGGAGATCCTAAAGGATAAAGCAAGAAAAGCAAACCAACCACTTCCACATTCATAAACAGAACATTCTCAACAATTTGGACAGTGCAGGTAAAAAGAAGACAGTGACAAGTGCATATTAGTAAATTAAATTAATTATTTTCCTAATCTTAATAAATTAATTTGCATAAAAAGCTCTTCTTCCCATATCAAAACCTGCTCCCTAACACCGTTTATTAATATCATATGAATAAAATCTTGGGTTTTGCACCTAGCAAATGCAGCCACCGACCACAAATATTCATTTGCTTTTTATTTATTCATTATTATTTTTGGTTGAGATTGACAAACATTTATATGATTAAAACTTAAGAATATGTTATTATTTTTATTATTAAAAAAAATAATCCCATAAATTATACCCCTCCAAAAAAAAAGAAAAAAAAATCCTATAATTATTATATAATAAAGTTAGTCTCCTTTGTATGCAATGTGGGTTATGGTCAATTATAAAGAAAGTGCCAATTTTCATGCCAAAGAAACCGCCATGGCCAGGGTGGGCATCTTGGCTTCTCACATGGCACCTAGTCATGATTTATGTCATTTTTATATTTTTAAAAGTATAATTATAATTAAATTTTTATAATTTGAATGGCCAGAACCCTCAAGTTATCATGTAGCTTGGCTTCTCATAATATTATATTTTATATTATCATACAAGGAGAGAATAAAAAACAATAATAGAAAATTTAAATTAATTTGATACACGTTATTATTTCGAATGTAAAAGCTTTCAATGAGTTAAAAAAAAAATGGTGGGATGCGAGTCCAACTCGAATCACTCATAACAAAAATATTAATAATTACCCTTAGGGACCATTTGCACTTATATAATTAGTTCAAAAACAAAATCAAAATAATTAATATTCTAATTAACCCTTGACCTAAATTCAATATTTTTCAAGCAACATGCTACATTAGAAACAAAAACAAAAAGGAAATCTATATATATGTATATAAAATAAAATAAAAAGCAAGAAATAAATTAATGATGTGAATGAATTAAGATACCTGAATAGGATTAAGCTTCCTCTGATAGAACATATCAGCATTTTCAGGCACACCATTAACAGTAACTCCCATCTTAGCACAAACCTTAGAATCTCTAATACAAGAGCTAATCTTACCCCAGTAACTATCACTCGCCACGCGCTCTTCTAACCAACCGGAATAATCCTGCAAATAGTAATCCAAATAAGCTCTGTTCATAACCGGCCGGCCAGACCCTTTATCGGTGACTGCATAAGCAAAGATAATAAACCCTATAAGCGCGGCGATGATGAAGAACATAACAAAGAGATATAACCACATCAAGAAAGTGTTTCTATAACACGCGCCAGCGAACCCGGCTAAAGAGACGACCATGATAGAAACACCAATGATTATTAATGGCCACTGCAAGAACTTTAAGCAGTCTGTGTTGTTGGCTCTGCTGCTTAGCCATATGCCTCCTCCTAAAATTGGTAACGATAATAAAAAAGTTATGAAGTTTAGTAATCCTATCAAGTGATTGCTATTTCTCATCTTCTTTAAGTAGTTTCAACTGGGTTTTCACTTTCTTTTCTTTTCTTTTCTTTCTTCGTTTTCTTTATGGGTAGTTATGGCCTGTTTGTTTGCAGAGAGGGAGAGAGAGCAATAATGACAGTGGGGTTTGTTAGATGCAGGTGGTGATACTTATGAGCAATGTATAAATAGTGACGCTTTGAAATCTGAAACGAACCGTACTTGTTTATCTGGATTCGGTTAGTGATTCAAACCGAACCGGAAACTACACTTATAGTACCTTATTTGTTTCAAAATGACCTAATTCTCGCAAAATTCAATTATTGGAAACTACACTTTCAGCGAAGTTATTTTGTAGGGAATTGAATAAAAAAGTAAGAGTAAATGTAAATTAGAAAGTAAGACAATCTTATGTTCAGTAACTTGAAGTTTATGCTTTATGTTTCCTCAACAAATAATATTATAATATTATGGTCAATTCTAACCAATTGAACCGGTTGGATTTAGCTATTTGAATTTTGGAAGATCCGACTTAAATTATACTGTATAAAAGACAAGTGTCCATGAAGAGATTGGCTGCATGACTTTCTGCGGGTCTAAAGGGTAATTGAATTTTGGATTTATTTGCAAACTTCTCTAACTTAATAATGTTTGCTTCACTGTACTTGCCAAAACTTTGTAGTCTCGAACTGGAAAAGATATATATACCTTTTTTCAGAAAAATATCAATAGATATTATAATGCAAAGCATGTATATATATTATTATTAATTTTCAGCATAATAATAATACTTACAAATGCAAGAAAATACATAAATTACAAAATTAATCATTTGAAGTGTTAAAATTACAAATTAGGAATATTTCAGAACATCAGCATTTGCCATCTGATTATAGCAACATTTTATATCAATTTTGAAATTCTTTTTTTTTTTTTTGGTGGAAATATTTTTCTTTTTCTTTTTCTTTTTTAAATAGTGTGGAAGGTTACTTTCATATATGCCTTTGCTCTAACTTTCCTGTGTGACATTTTCTGAAAAAAACAAACAAAAAAAAAGACGGTCCAGAATTCAGGTTGCTTGGAGAGGTATTTTTGGCTCTTCTTTGACTACTTGTTATTTGAATATATAAAGCGTTGGCATGGCATGTGGTGGAGGAGTGTGATTGGAACATGCACTGTTAAAGCCGAAATATAATTCATTTTTCTTAATTCTTAATCATACAGATTTAAGAGATTTCTATGCTGTTGCTTTCATAGTTTCTTGCATTGCAATTTATTATTTTTTTTATTTTAAACGCAAAGCAATCCATGGAAATTTTATATAAAATGTCTTAAAAAAGGCAAATTTTAGACTAATAAAATATCTTTTTCCAGTTACAAATTAGTTCTAGACTTGTAATAAATTTGTGCGAGTTTGAGTCAAATTGGTTAAAGCGGAATATGTTTTAATAAAACATAGAATCCGTTTAAATATTTATACTCAAATTTAAATTTATTAACAATCTATATTTTATTACAAATATTCATTTCAAACTCCTTTACATTACTTTAGGACCGGTAGAAATAACCTATTTGAAATATGTTTTATTTCCTGAGAATGGGTGGAATACTCATGCATGACCAAACTCATATAATTTAACACGTTAAGGGTATCTAGACCTAAATCCGAACCTTATTCAAACGCATTGCAGAGAAAAGTTTTTATTACTCATACTGATTTAAGTGTCTGATATGGCACAATCAATCACTAATTGGTGTTTGGCAGTGATGAAATGGGCATGAGAATGGAGCAAGCATGGACCATAAATGTAGCACAGTGCACAATAACTCTGTTTATTTAACAAATCGTCCACCGCCCATCCCATGTTCCGCGAAAAGAACCACACCCGAAATATCTCTTCAAAAATATCCTACTTTTCTTCTTCTTTTTTTCCCCTTTTTTCCGTTTCTCTTTAACGCCAAGTAAAGATAAGAGCACCGATTTACTACATCGTACGCGCTTTGAGCCATACGCAAACAGACAGAAACCTCACTGCACCGGCATATTTTACATATTAATATATTTTAATAAATTATATAATCATATAAACATTAATTATTATGTGTAAAGTTACAATATAACAATTACTGCTATATTTTTTAACTTTTCGTGAGTAAAATAATTTTTTTTTCTAAAAATCAAGATTAATAAAATTATTTTTCTACAATAATATTAATGCAAATAGAAGATTACCATGAACTACGGTGAAAATTAAGAAAGTTTCAACGGTATAATTTTATTTAAGTTATAAACTTAATAATAATTAATAGCGATTAAATATATTACAACGCAAATTAGTTTATTTTAAATATACATTTGCTATATTAGCATGTAAAATGAATATATGTATATACACACGATGACCTAGATTTTTTTTTCTCTGATAAGAAAAAAAATCTTAAAAAATGTTAACTGTAAAATATTGTATATTAATTACAATTAGGGATTCTGTAAAATTTTCCTATTATATGATTCGTGGCCTATTACAATTAATATGTAGAAAACCTTTCGACTCTTTATTTGTGCAGAATTGATTTTGAAATATTTGCAAAAGCCTGAAATTGGATAGTTTGGACCCAGCCTTTGCGCTTTGGGCATGACAATAGGTTTCCAGGAAATTAAGCCCACAAATAACAGGTTTTATTTCCACGTCATCTCTAACTTTTGGACATCAGTTTTCATTTCGGCCCATTAAACTAAGGTTCGTTTAGGCAACAGTTTTTTTAATTGCTTTTACAATTTTAATTGATCAAAAGGCTAAATGTAATTTAAAAAATTATTTGGTAACATAAATATTGCATTAGTTTTTAGAAGTTAACATAGTATTTTGTGAAAAGTTAGATCATGTAACATTTAATTTTTAATGTTTCATAAAAAGTTACTCGAACAACTAACAGTTAAATTGTCACGATCCGTTTCCATGGGCCGGACCGACACTAGAACCTAGGTAAGCTTAAGGCCCCCGAGACCCGTAGTAAGCCTAATCTCTGATTTCAACACCACAATTATATGAAAATATTCTATAAGTTGGCCCATTATACTTTTAGTAATTCAAACTATCACAAGGCCTTACTTCATTCAACTCAATCATTCCCATAAAATTTTACATACACTTAACATTATTATTACAATCATAAATCTTAACATAACTGCGGATTTCCTACTACTGTATTACTACAAAGAATTCTAAATAATT
>CANUEX010036848.1:0-75143 GCA_948099535.1 Jatropha multifida
ATTAAATTGGCTTAATTATAATTAAGTAAATTACATGAAAGTTACTTGTGAAATAAATTTCCAAATTTATTAATGAAATTAGCCAATTTAAATGGATTACAAACAAAAGCGACAAGGATTTATGAATTGAGAAAAATGTAAAATAAAGACAGTTGAATTGTTAAAGGTAAAACAATATAGATACCGAAATTGAAATTGAGTGAGATTGAGATTGTTGGTTGGGAAATGACTATAAAATTGCCCGATGGAGGGGCTGTGTATTGTGATATGTAAAATTCAGGCAATTTAATTTACAAAGGAGTTGTTGTCGAATTATTGACAGAAAAGAAAGATTTGCTTAAAGATAAAATTTATTGTAGTAAATAATAAATTGTAATATTAAATAAAGAAATAAATTAATAAGAAACAAATTAGCTAATTAAACACCAATTATTTATATTATATTTATTTGATTTTGGCAACATATTTAGAAATGAAATTCTTAATGGTATTATGAGAATAAGAAAAGTAAAGTAATTGAACAATTGTTATTTCGAAACCATATTAAATTTATTTGTCGAAATAATTAAATATATGAAAATGTATATAAATAAAATTAACAATTTTTAAATTGATTTGCAAAGCACATAATAAAATATTTATTAAATCATATTATACTTATTTGGTAAAATATAAATTCTAAGAGAAAACTTAATTTTAGTTAAATGATCTTAATAAATAAATTGGGTAATGATTTTAACAATTGGATTTAAGTTAAGTTGGATTATTTCTTTAATTATTAAAGTAATAAATAAATCTATGATAATTTATTTACTTTAAAAGTATAAATAATAGCATTTGATGAAAGTAGAGTATAAATATAGATTGTGAATAAAACAATAATAAAAAAACTAAATAGATTTTAATCCTTACCTAAATTAAAGTATGAACTTCAAAATAACAAATAAATCATAAAGGATTTAAATTAGTTAATATACTTAAAAATATAAAGAAGGTAATTATAATAAAGGACTGAATATGAAATGTTAATTTGATATTAGGTTGAAAAAGCTCAATAAACTATTGTGAAAGCCTGGTTGATATGTGGAAATCAACTTCTTACTTTTAGGTGAGTAATAATATATAATGCTTTACCAAATTGATTACTGCATAATTTATTTTATGCATTGTGCTTATTATTTCTAAATTTTTGCATACATAGTATATGGATGAATGCTTGTGCAATGATAAATGCTGTGAATAATTGGTTTGTACATGATGATATGTGATTGCGATGTGGGAGTTGGAATGAGGTGAATCACCTGGGTTGAGAGCACGGGTATGGTGAGAATGCCGTCAATGGGCCATAAGCGGTAGGAGTGGCGCCCCCTCTTGTGCACTCTGGATGATGACACGTGTCATGAAAAAATATTTTTATAAAGAAAATTATTTTGCGAAAAATGTTTTTATCTGATCATGGTTTTGCCCGAATGGGGGTGGGCTCCCTGGGTGCATAAGTCACAGGACCATGGGACCATATGATGTGATATGATGGATATTAAAGCATGCTTAGGGAGAGCATGGTCCTGTTAAGGTGATTTCATTGACTAACAACCACTTGATGTGCATATGGTTACAGTTGTTTGTGGGTGATGTGATTGTCATTGTGTGAATGGAGAATGTCCATTTAGAATGCCTTAAGTATCATTTGTGTGAATGTGTGGGTTTGGTATTATATGTTATTATTCACTGAGTTTTATACTCACCCCTTTCCCCCTTATCCTTTATGTTATTTCAGGAAATTGTGAATCAATTTTATAAATCTGGAGCGTTAGTTTTCTTTTCTTTTGAGGTTATTTAAAGGAATGTTTAAATGTATAAGATAGAATTATTTAGAATTCTTTATAATTGTACAGTAGTAGAAAATCCGTAGTTATGATAAGATTTTATTATTGTAATAATAACGTTAAGTGTATGTAAAATTTTATGAGAACGGTTGAGTTGAATGAAATAAGGCCCTATAATAGTTTGAATCATTAAAAATATAATGGGCCAACTTGTAGAATATTTTTACATAATTATAGTGTTAAAATCAAATATTAGGCTTACTACGAACCTAGGTGGCCTTAAGTTTTCCCAGACCCTAGTGCCGATCCGGCTCATGGAAGCGGGTCGTGACATTTATTTATATTAGTATTTTTGTTAAATTATTATTTCAAGGTTATTTTAAGAAATAAAGACAAATAAATTTTCATCTAATAATTGTTCCAAACATAATTTTGTGAAATTCAATTGAATTTCTTATTTTAAATTGTAACATATCAAACATGACAAATTTATTTATTTACATTTGGAATTCATTTACAAATGAATTCTACTATTATGATTTATTTATTCGAAACGGTACCTTAAGGCAATAAAACTCGATTATTCGAAATACTATTCAAGTGCATTTATTTATATAATAATTTTAATTATATTTTTAAATATAATATTTATAAATACTGGATTAATTTTTACAAAAATAATAAAAAAATTAATATTAAATCAAAAGAAATTAATTAATTACCATAATATTTAATATTATTCACCACCAATCAACAATTCAAATGTATTTTGTTTTTTACATCAAGTCATAACCTAATTGTAAATGTATATATGACCCGACAATAATTTCAGTTTCGAATCTCCTCTGTCGATACTCAAAAAAGGAAATGTAATTTTTTTTTGCTGATTTTAAACCAGACCAACGACTATTTAATTCATCAGTTGTTGGTTTTGTGGACTATTTACAAGTGATTATCTGAATTTTATTTCATCATATTCAATATGAATCGGACTACCATCTAATTTCCAATTAAATTGATCGAATTCGCTAGCCACATTCAATTCTCGTAACTATAGAAAAATTAACAGAACAGTTAAAATTTTAAAAGGAAATTACTCTTAGTTATTGACAAAGTTACAGTATAAAAGGAGTATTTATTGATTCATTGATGAGGGACACCGCTCATTATCAATCACAAATAGCAAACATTAATCGCGAGCCATTGTCACTTGACATCACCTGATATGACAACTACTGTAAATTATTTTTTTTAATTAATTTTCAGTATTATAATCAAATTTTCAATCTTTTGATATAATGATTTAAAAAATTGAAAGAATTGTAAGATGGAATATTTTCACTTGACGAAATTTTAAGATGAATGACCTTTTGAAAAATTTTTATTTCATTTATGAAATAAAATTGTCTGGATTTTACTAATTCAAAATTAAATGAAGTTGATTTGATTCAAAATAGACAATTTATCTGATAATTTCTCTTATAGTTGGAGTCGTGACATTTGTGATGTAGATAAGACAGTAAAATTTAGGCTTAATCACAAAAAAAAAATCTGAACTTATGAGTTTTTTTAAATTTGATTAATACTTTTAATTTTATCAATTAATACTCTGTACTTATTATTCTTTGTCAATTGTGGCTTCCGTTTAAAATCTGTTAATATTCGCTGATGTGTCCGTTAGTGGAGTCCATTTTTTTTTTCAAATTATGTCCATTTTAAAATTGGGTTTCTTATATAACATGTCCACGTGGACATGATTTAGAAAAAAATGGACTCCAATAACGAACACATAAGCGAACATTAACGGATTTTAAACGGAGGTCACATTTGACAAAGAATAATAAGTATAAAGTATTAATCGATAAAATTAAAAGTATTGGTCAAATTTAAAAAAAAACTCATAAATTTAGACTTTTATTTATAATTAAGCCTAAAATTTATAATCCTAAAACTTAAAAGAAAAAGCAAATCAGTCCCATAGATTCATGGCTTGAAACAATCTGGACCATTAAAACCGAGAATGATACTGATTAGCGACCTGTATGAAGCTTACCGTAATCTAAAGAAAGTGACCGCCATAAGGTACAGTGGACATGGAAGCACATGATATACATAATGGAGTATAGAGTTGAGGATATTGTGGGAGGTTTTCGCATTTCTTAAATCGTCTATTGAGTGACTCATGACGTCTGGTGTATTGAACGGTGTGCAACTCTTCTAATCGGATAATATAGTATTTATTTTCCCTTTTATTAACAATTTTCTGTTTTTCTTTTTTTTTTTTTTTCTGTCTCTGTTTCTTTCCCTCTGCGTCCACTCAAAAATCAATGTCCTATCTTCTTGCACTCCACTGATGTAGGAGATTTTTATTTTTTTATCTGTATTGAATAAAAAAACTAAATGCATCCAACTGTGAGATGATCAATCACGAAAATATATTTGTCATTAAACTATCCTTATTCGAATTAAAATCAGTTAATAGCGGAGTAATTTAAAAGTGATTATGGTATTACTTCATAATTGTAATGCTCAATTTTATTAATCTTTTTTTATTTGTAATTATTGTATTAATCTTTTGCATGCAAAAACATTTTTCGACCATATAATAAATCTTACAGTAGGTTAAATTGTTTCATATAGATAACAATGGAACAGACGGAATGGGAAACGGAAAACGTGAAGAGGAACTAAAAACAAAAAGAAAGAAAAGGCAGGACATGTGTGCGTGTGCTTGTTTGTTGGTCAGCTAATAGTGGAGTTTTGTTTGCTTCATCTTCAAGTGAGAAGGAAGGAAGAGAGGTACACTGTAACGCTAGCGTTGAGAGAGACAGAGACTCGTCTCTCAATGTTCGTCGTGGTCCCCACAACCGCTCACTCTGATTGGTTCTTCTTTCTTTCACTAGAAGTTTCAACGTTCAACGTTCAAGTTTTACTTGACTGTAACCTTTCTTTCACCCATTAACTTAACCTAACCAGAGGTTCATCTTCCAACTCACTTTAACCCTTTTTTGGGTTACAAACAAACAACACCACACAGGTTTAATCCCTTTGCCTTTATGGGAGAAGGTTCTTGTATTGTACCTCTTATTATCAACATACATTGCACAACCATTGCCAATTTCTTGTTTTTCCCTATTAATTTTAATAAAAAATAATTTTGCAAAATAGCTTAGTAATATTCTATTATGGATATTTGAAGCAAAATACTAAAAATAATTTAAAAATTCAATTCATGATAGCAATAATCTCAATTTAATAATTGAAGTATGCTTTGCCGTAAACAATAATCACAGTTGGATTACAAATTTAATATGCACAAAAACACATATATTTCTAATTGCATCAGTGAAAAAATATAAATCTTTATGTTCGAATTAAATGAAAAATTCATTGTAAAAATATAGTTTCATATAGTTTAGACTTATGATTTATTAGAGATAAAACTTCTATTATTTTTTATAATCGATTTTTGATAAATTTTGTTTAAATATAAAAAGTTTTACAGAGTTAAAATTTAAAATTTAATTAATTTCATTTATGCTAAACAAATTCTGAAGGAATAAAAAAAGAAGCTATTCGTATTGTTTGGGCAATTGATTTTATCTGAATTAGAAAAATGAGTAGAAAGATGCAAATATCATTTAGTGCACATTACTTAAAATTCGCTACTCCCTTTAAGTTAGAGACAAGGAACCAAACTTTGACTAAAAAATTTATACAATTGCTTGTTTTAATAGAAATTGCTTGAAGTCTACCACCTCGCTTTAAGTTAAATATTACTGCCTCCGTTCCATAATACTTACCGTATTTGAAAAAATAATTTATTTTAAAATAATTATCACATTTGTGGTTTCGATAAGTAAAAAATATATTTTTTCATATTTACCCTTTATATGTATTATAATTTCAATTTAATGGTTTTCCTAGAGAATTAGTATGGAAGTAATGGTAATGTAGTCATTGCAATTTGTATTAATGATATTATATTACTATTTGTATTGGTTACTTTAAAACAATGATATTATTGCTATTTTTAACACCATTAAATTGTTAATTTCATTAAGTATTAAAAATAGAAACGGAACTATTTTATTACTTATAAAAACTTGAAACGTTTCGAAAGTAATTAATGTAATCATTAATATTACTAATTGTTAATATAAAAAAAAGGATAAAGGAATTTTTACGAAAAAAGTAAATTAATGTAAAATTTTTTTCTTGTATTTCAAAGAAAAAGATAAATTACCTTAAAAATTCTACTAAATTAAATAACGTTGTTATCATGAAGATAGATATATGCATTTGTAAAAGTTCCCAACGAACTTTATGGTTTGCAAGCAATGGCCATGTTATACACGTCAACCTCTTCAACAATGTCCAAACTTCATGTGTTTCCGTCGAAAACGAATTCAACAAATTGATTTCGTATCAATAATAAGATGCACCAAACTTTACTTTTTCATATTTTGTCTTCGACTCCCAATTTTTTTTTTTTTTTAATTCAATTATACGTCAATCTCTGAATTTAATTTTTTTCACCGTTACAGTGAGCCAAACGGAAGATCACTCCTGTTGAATTAAAAAAAAAAAAAAAGGGAGGGATGGGCTAAAAGAAATACCTAATTTAAAGAGGACATAACAGCAAAGATGATAGGGAAAAGGCAAAAAAATTGGTGATGGAATAGTAGAAAAGAAGTGAGCGGTGCAATTAATAATAGTAAATAAATTAAAAATGAAGGGCATATGTGGTTTTTGTCAACTATTTACATATATAAATAGTTGGACCAGCCTGGAATGAAGTGGATTTGGCAGCAAGCAGTGTAAAAGGGAACACAACCAAATGTGGGTTTTGAGTATAAGATTAGTTTAGCAGTGGGGTATTGTTAAAGCATTAAGAAACTTCAAAAAAAGAAAGAAAGAGAGAATGATATTGTTGAGTACAATATCACATGATTCTCTTCTCAATGCCAGGTGTCATATAATATATCATTTCAACCAATATACTTTACTTTGACCTATCAGCATTAAGGTGTATGGCAGTACAAATTATCTGCTATACACCCAATTAATTTGGAATTTTTGGCATTTTCTTTTGTGGTTGCATGCACATAGAAAAACATATCATATTCACACATCTGGATCATGTGGTTCAAAGTTATTTTCAGATTTTAGAAAGACAAATTTGATGCCATCACTAGTCAATATTTTCAAAGTGTTAGTGCCATAAATACTCGCAAAATGTACAACAAAACTGTACTTACTCAGGGAAGGCTTTATCTGGACAGGCCATACTTATTAAATATTCACATTTTTAATTATGACTATTTAGAATATATTATTTGGATAATAATTTGAGATTAGTGGAACTAAACCGCTACAATTAGTGAATTGACAATATATTTACATCAAATAATTAAGGTTTAGAACATATTTAGTGATGATAATGCTTTTTTGGGTTTGGTTTTGCGTTCCCATTGGGCCCATTTGGTAGTTTTGTGGCCAGTGGGTTGAGTCCTAACAAAGGCAAACTCACTCCATAGTTTAGGCCCATATGGCCATGAAGATTTGAGCTAGGTCCAACAATTTTGATCCAACTCCTAGGCGCAAATTGTGAAGTAGATTGAAATTGAGCAGAATTAGTTTTTTTTTTTTTGAAATGCCTAAATTGAGAAATTTACTGAGTTACCAATAAAAAATATTTGTAGGAGCATGAAACTATAAATAAAAAAAATTTGCAAAAATTTTAAAATTGAATTAACAAAATTAGGAGTTGGTGATAAGATTATAAAAAGATATTAGATGTTGAAAAATTCCTTTTATAATTTTTAAAACTATTTATTATATGATAAATATTTTTTATGGATAATAATTGGCTCAATATGCACATATATTTTTTTTTCCCTTATTAATATCCAATCAGATTTCGGTTACGAGTTTTTATCCATTTCGTTTTCATTGAAATTTTTGAAAATTCCGAGTTGGCGATTAGATTGGTCCCACTTAACCAGATATGGATGATCTGTTCACAACCGTTCCATCTACATCTTCGGTCATGAAATATTTTATATTTTCCGTTACTTGTCATCAAAAATTGACTTTTCAGCACAAGCAATCCTTCCAAGCCGAAGATTGCAGCTTACTCGCTCAATCTATCATCCACGTTTAGAGTGGAAAGTCCTTCCAATCTAAACACGACTATAGGAAGTTCTGTAACTGCAGCGAGTACAACAGAGCTTAGCGGTCGTCTCGTGATGTGCACGAGCTTGCCGTGTATCTGAGACGAGGTCAATATCCATTGTGGAACGATAATTAACCACGTGGCGACACGTACAGTCGTCGCAGGTTTGTTTAGCAAACCAAGGATTAAAGATGCGCTTTGGCATTTCCGCCCCTCTTGTCCCGTTTTTCCAATTTTTTTGGACTTTTATTTATTTTTAGGAAATCCAATTTGAATATTTATACTTACAAAGTGTTTTTTTAAAATAAAATAATCGAAAAATGTAAATAAAAACGTGAGGTATGGAGCAAGAGGAGATTAGATTAATGAAGTTATATAATTAATTATTTTATTCATAATTAAAATGAAAAAATTTCTGAAGAAAAAATTAAAATGAATATGAAAATTATTCCATTTTGTAATTAAATATACTGTTAGTTTTTAATTTTCAAAAGTTGTGACTATTCGTCTGATTTCTTTTATGGTTTAAGAAGGAAAAAGTGTCAAAAATAAAAAATAAAAAAGAATAATATTCTAACAAAAACGTCTCAATCTGCAATGGCGATCAATTCTATTGGACAACTAGTGATTAGGATGGACTAATTACCAATTATCAAATTATTAATAAAGGATTATTTTATAATATCACTAGAGGCAGTCCTCGCCAAACATTAATTTTTTAAGACGTGAAAAGGAACCAAGCTCAGAGTTTACAACTTCTGAATGGTGAAAGCTAGCATGGTTACATGCCTCCCTAGTAAGGGTACGGACACACATATTTGCTTCCCTTCGAATCCAAAAAAATAGTAATAATTCCCGATTAATGTAATTATCATTTGATGTATACAGTCACCGCCCTACCCTAGTCAGAAGCATTATCAGTCAGAGGAGTTTATGGTCTTTTCATTTTATATGAAATTTTATTTTATTGTTTATATTTGAACAGGTTGGAATTTGTAGAGAATTTTTTAACTATACGATGATTTCGTCTTTTGGAGCTGATAGTACGATCTGTTCCTCCGTTGAATTTAGCGGTTCAAATTCTCTATGATCATTATAAGCAACTATTTTATAAATAATTACGTCATGTATAGAAAATTTGAAAAATTCATATAATCAATCACTTTTGGAGATTTATCCTTTTTTTTTTCAAGCTCACATTTTCTTTTTTATTAGGATTTATTATCGGATCAACGGACAATAATTATTTTAGATTTGGTCTTCAAAGGAGAGTCATGTTCTCCATATAATTTGTATTGATTTAAAATTTTTTAATGAAATCCTAATATTATTTTTGAAAAAAAACATTAATAATTTGGAAAAACATTAATACCTACATAAACACAAGTCATTTTTGGGAAATTTTTTTGATACAAATAATTTGGCAAATCTATTTTTTAAAACATTAGTTTACCAATCATAGATCCCATTTGTTATAGTTGTTTGTTTTTAGTTTTTTATTTATTAGAAATATAAAATTATTTTTAGTAAAAATAATAAAAATAATATTTATATATTTTGAATAAATAAAGGATATTAGATTTATATGGTCAGATAAAATAATAATTCGAACCAAATTTGGCAATCCTGAATCCAACAAAAATATATTACCTGTATTACATTTTTTAGCTAAATATATCTATAATATAGTCGTCTATCTCTTCATAGTTCTACTTCTTCTCTGCTATACTCTGTTTTTGTTTTCCTCTCTAGTCCAAAACTTGAGGAAATATTGAAAATGGCAAAAAATGAAGCAGCTTTCATTGGGGCAATTGATCAAGGCACTACTAGCACCAGATTCATCATCTATGATCAACATGCTCACTCTGTTGGATCTCACCAAGTCGAGTTCACTCAGTTCTACCCTCAAGCCGGGTAGTCCGTTTTTCTATGATTTCTTTTATGTATACGTATGTAAAATTAGAAGCTTTATTTTTTCTTGGTCTTATGGGTTGTTGATGGCAGATGGGTAGAGCATGATCCAATGGAGATATTGGAAAGTGTGAGGCTCTGTATGGCAAAGGCAGTGGACAAGGCCACAGCTGATGGCCATAATGTTGATGGTGCATTGAAGGCAATTGGGATCACTAATCAAAGAGAGACTACTCTTGTTTGGAGCAAATCATCTGGTGCTCCTCTTCATAATGCAATTGTTTGGATGGATGCTCGCACTAGTGCCATCTGCAGGTGTTTCTTTTATCCCTATCCTCTCGATTGATTCAATTTTTTAGGATTTTTAGATGATCAGTAATTTGAGGTCTATTGATTTTGGTCACAAGTTCTTAACTTTGGTTAATTGTTTCAGAATTTCACTGATTTTTGTCCCTGATATTGTTTCTATTTTCTTATTTTTAATTGTATCGTAAATTTGGCCTTGGTGTTTTTACATTGTCATCAATGCTCAATGTTGCCGTTTTGGGAAATGTATTTCTGAAATTGGTTTGCTTGATTACTTGAATTGACTTGATACTTCATTTTTACTTGAAATTTATTATTATGGAATGAGTTTTTATTTTATTTGTGTTTTAAATTTCATTATTATCGTAGACATTTAATTCTTATATGTATTAAAATAAATTTATATTCTGATTTTTCTTTTTGAAAAAATTCTCCACCGAATTGGAGAAAGGATTAGTGAGAGGAGGGATTTGGTTTTATAAGAAATATATTTCTGAAATTCTAGAGCGATTGATATTCAGTGCCTGAAAATCCTGATTTTGAAATGGGTTTTTATTTTTCAAATTACTAATAGTTATCGGTGATTTTGAATTCCATTGTTCTTGTAAGCTTTTGACATGTGCAATTGGAGAAACATACAAAGTCTGATATTTTTTGAAAAATTTTCTTAGGAAATTGGAGAAAGACTTGCCAGGAGGAAGAACTCATTTTGTTGAGACTTCTGGTTTGCCAATAAGCACTTATTTTAGTGCAATGAAAATATTATGGTTGATGGAAAATGTGGATGCTGTTAAATTGGCTATCAAAACGGGGGATGCTTTGTTTGGAACTGTAGATACTTGGTTAATCTGGAATTTAACTGGTGGAGTGTCAGGTGGCCTGCATGTCACTGATGTTTCTAATGCATCTCGAACTATGCTCATGAATATCAAAACTCTTGATTGGGATAAAACCACATTGCAAACCCTAGGAATTCCAGCTGGAATTTTGCCCAAATTAGTTAGCAACTCTGAGATTATTGGAAATGTTGGCAAGGGGTGGCCGGTTACGGGTGTTCCTATTGCAGGATGTCTAGGTGACCAGCATGCTGCAATGGTAGGACAAGGTTGTAGAAAAGGAGAGGCCAAAAGCACTTATGGAACTGGTGCTTTCATACTTCTTAACACAGGCGAGCAGATAGTTAAGTCAAATCATGGACTTTTAACCACATTAGCTTTTAAGCTTGGTCCCAAAGCACCTCCAAATTATGCTCTAGAGGGTTCAATTGCTATTGCTGGAGCTGCAGTCCAATGGCTTAGAGATGGCCTTGGGATAATTAATGTAGCAAGTGAGAGTGAGGTTCTTGCAAAGCAGGTTGATTCGAGTGGTGGGGTTTATTTTGTACCTGCTTTTAATGGATTGTTTGCTCCATATTGGCGTGATGATGCTCGTGGTGTTTGCGTTGGGATCACAAGGTTTACAACTAAGGCTCACATTGCTCGAGCTGTGCTTGAGAGCATGTGTTTTCAAGTTAAAGATGTTTTGGATTCGATGCAGAAAGATATTGGCCAAAAGGGAGAGCAAAAGAATGCGAAGGGGGAGTTCTTGCTTAGAGTTGACGGCGGTGCAACTATTAACGACCTTTTGATGCAGATTCAGGTTTGAGCTTGGTGCATTCTTTATATTTATTTTTGAAGTGCTATATAGGTCATAGAACACCTATTTCTAGATGATGGTAATATGTTTTCGCCAAAAGAACAAAAAAAAAAAAATCAGATTGATAACTAGTTTGCTTGGATTTGTAAAGTTGAATTCTACTTTGATTCATTTCTGCAAACGTTCTGTATTTCCTGCTAACAGCACGAACCATTAACTTAATCTGTTTAAGTTTGATTTGATCTATAATTTAATTGTTTTCCGAATGACTTGCAGGCCGACTTGTTGGGAAATGCAGTTGTGAGACCAGCTGATATAGAGACAACAGCTCTTGGAGCAGCCTATGCTGCTGGTTTGGCTATTGGGGTTTGGAAAGAAGAGGATATTTTTGCTACTGGAGAAAAGGTTAAGACAGCGACCATTTTCCATCCCAATTTAGATGAACAACAGAGGAAGAAGAAGGTTGAGTCTTGGTGCAAAGCTGTTGAAAAATCTTTCGGCTTGGCTGATCTTTCAATTTGAAACACTTTATATTGCCTGTGCTTTATTGCCCTTGCTTCTCATTTAAGTTAAATGACTAAGTTTAATTTTGTGTCAGGAAATTTTGAAATCCAGTCTGTTAATATTAATGATAATAATTGCTGATATCTGATTAGATGATTGATTTATGTTCTCTTATGTCTAACTAGTTGCCGGATCACAACAAAGAATTCAAAGGATGCACTACACATAAATAGCTCTCATTATTAGTTTTGCATCTTTTAACGGACTGACAGTGATGGAAAAAGAAAAAACAAGCATGATTTCTGTTAAACAGAAGCATTGCAGCTTTTAATTAATGGTAGTCCACATAGAAGTGAATTTCCTTCATAACTGCTGTTATCGAATCTTCCAAATTGTGGCTTGATGTCAGGAATTCTACCTGATAAATTGTTGTGAGCAACACTGAAGTACTTAAGCAAGTGCAGATTACTCAGTTCCTGGGGAATATCTCTGCTTAAGCTATTGTAAGAGAGATCCAAACTCTGTATTTGGCTGAGGTTCGATAAAGTCGTTGGAATTGAACCTGTCAACTGATTGTGAGACAAGTTTAATGCTTTTAACTGACTTAATTTCCCTAGTTCATTCGGAATCTCACCAGTGAGATTGTTAGTGGACAAATCCAATCTAGACCTGAAATCAATAATGTCATCTTTTGAAGAACTGGACCTGCCCTTGGTAAGGAAGCCGATCGCGCCATCTTCGTATGCATACCCATCATTTGGATCATAAACCTGGTACTGCCCTAGCAGGATACTTCCATAGACATAAATTGTGCGCGTCATAAAATAGGCAGGAATAAATGCATAGAAATCCAATCCTTCCTTAAAAGATATATTAGACAAGCACTGAGGTATTGATCCAGAGAAGAAGTTGTTGGACAGATCCAACAAAACTGTAGTATTCAACTGACATAACTGATTTGGAATTTCACCACTTAGACAATTCCCTTCCAATAAAAGCACTTCTAAATTGGAAAGTTTACTTATTGAATCAGGAATTTTGCCAGACAAGTTGTTGTAACTGATGTCCAATATTGACAGAATTGAAGAGTTAAATATAGATTCTGGTATTGAACCTGTGAACTGGTTTCCTTGCAAGTACAGACCCCAAACGTTTTGCAGTTTCAAGCAAGTAGGTATTGATCCTGTCAAATTATTGTAAGCAAGGTCTAAAAAGGTGAATGAAAGATTGCATGGGAGTTGACCTTCAAGTTGATTGTTTCGCATTGCAAGTGTTCTCAAATTTTTCATGTTGCCTATCCATTTAGGAATTTCTCCAGAGATGTAATTGGTGCTAATATCCAATACACGAAGTTTAAAGCTTCTCAAGATCACACTTGACAGAATTCCTGTAAACTGATTGTTCTCCAAGTGCAAAGACTCTAACAATGTCAAGTTATAGTGATCTGTAAATATTTGGCCATGAAATCTATTACCTGACAGTTTCAGAAACAACAAATCGACCAAATTGGAAACCAACTCTTTTGGTACTTCTCCAGAGAAGTTATTGAAAGAAAGGTCTATTTGCTGCAAGTAAACCATTTGACCAATTGAGGATGGTATATTGTCTTGAAAAGAGTTCTTAGAAAAATTCAAATAAATTGCATAAGGAAGCATATCCCCTATGTTTAACTGGATTTGACCATGTAGCTTGTTTGCTGATACATCAATCCACTGGCTGGTCACACCGCGAAAAGGCGGTAGATGTAAGTGACCCACAAAAGAATTATTCCTGACAGACAGAAACTCAATTCTTGTATTGTTATCAAGGAACAAGTCAAGCTTTCCTTTTAGATTGTTGTGAGAAAGATCAAGAACTCTCAACTCATGTTGGTAAAAGAGAAATGTAGGAACAGTGCTGTTAGAGAGCTTGTTCAAGTTGCAATGGGGTAGAACAAGAACTTTCAACTGAAATGATGGAATCCAATTGGGATATTCAGTTTCAATTTGGAAATTCTGATTATTATTCGTAATCTGAACAACTTGGAGTTTAGAATGATTAGAAAATGAGCTGAATGAGAATAAACCTTCAAAAAGATTATGACTTAGATCAATGTACTCAAGTGAGGTCATCTTAGCTACTAAAGATGAAGAGATCTTTCCTGATAAATTATTTGCAGAAAGATCTAGCAGTCTAAGAGATGTCAGATTGCTTAAGCATGAAGGAATAGTTCCTTGAAAGGAATTCCGACTAAGATCTAACTCTTCAAGTTTCTGTAGCTTACACAAACCTGGAAAAAGAAAACAAAATTATAATCATCCAAAGAAACAAAAACCCCAAAAAAATGTCTTGGAATACCTTGAGCCGGAAAAGATCCATTAAGATAATTTTTAGATACAGTTAAACCCTTGAGAGAAGATAGATGTCTTATGCTTGGTGGAATGCTTCCAGTGAATCCATTCCAGCTCAAGTCTAGAATCTCCAACTCAGTGAAATTAACCAAATCTACAAAGAACAATGCATTTCAAAAATCAATTTCTGAAAACAAACACTGGTAGATTAGACAGAAACGGAAATTTTATGATAGAATTTATTACAATTAACAGGCAGAGTTCCATTCAGTTCATTGAATTGCAGATTAAGGACCTTCAAGTTGCTTAATCCAGAAAGATCTGTCATAAATATGATTAAAATCCTATTAAACTTTATTTTCGTGAACAAACAAATAATAAAACAGAAAAATTTGTATATGTAGTTACCTTGGTGATATAGTGGACCTGCCATGAAATTATTATGTAGATCTAAATATTTTAGGGCTGAAAATCCACCCAAGACCTTTAATACTTCTTTGTCAAGCAAATTCCAACTTAGGTCTAAATGCTCTATCTTGTTCAACTTAGACAAATTTTTGGAATCTGAGAATTCTTGAATTGCAGTGGCTGTTAGATTCTGAGAGTCTCAAATTCAAAGAACAGTGAATATGTAAAATTGCAAAATAATCTAATCTCCCATTTGGTATAAGTGAATTTGAAGAATAGAATTCACAGAATTTAGGTTAATTATACTGAAACTTGTAAAATTGAATATATCAGAGTAAAATAAACATTTTCTTTTATATCAAATGTGAAAATATGGAATTTTGCATGAACTGATAATAATTTTATACAAGAACAACGAATCCTTAATCCCATATTGATTGGAGTCTGACTATATACATCCTTTATCTCCATTCTGCTGTTCATTGCTAAATCTATGATAATATCAAAAGATCGTAACTCCATATTTATAATTATATAAAATTCATTTATACCAAATAAAGGATTAGAAACAAATGAAAGGGTTACTCATTAGTAATAATAACCAAACATACCTTCATTGTCAGTAAACTCCGCTATTGCATTATAAGACAAGTTAAGACTTGTCATCTCTTTGAAAGGAATAAACGTAGAAATGTTAAGAAACCAAACACTCATATCTTCATAATAACCATCAAAAGGTATTTGCCTTATATTATCAAGAGAGAGCTTGATCACGTGACCGGTGGTGGAGTTGCACGTGACTCTGTCCCATTCACAACAATCACTTGTCGTATCAACGTTCCAAGAACGCAAAAGCCTGTCTGCATCATCTCCATTAGATTGAACAAATGCTTTGAAGTCTAAAAGAGCTAATCTCTCCTTTTCAAAGCAACCAAAGTAGCCATGAATTTGAAGTGAAAGTACAAAACCAAATAAGAGACACTTACTCAAGGAAAAATCCATCTCAAGACACATAGCAAATATGGCCATTGTTATATTGGTTTTGTTAATACACACACACCCACACGCATATATATATATATTATTCAAGAATGACATTGAATTGGAAATAAATGTTGTGGGACTATGAATGTAATACAAGTCAAAGGCAAATTGACAGACTAGAGTGTAGTGTGGCTGGCTTGACTATTCTTACGGCTTTTTTAACTTTATGAGTACATGCAAGCAAGAAGACTTTGAAATGTCTTGGTATGACAACTTTGACTCGCGATTACCGTTAAAAATACCATATCGACTGAATAAATTCATAATGGGTATATAAAGGTGATAAACTAATTAGATAAATTCTTATCTCTTATACAATTTACCTTTGTCCTTTCCATTTCACAGGTCAAAAAAAGAAAATAACTAGAGAGAATGAAATTTAAAGGTAAAATTTTTTATATTTTATAAAATAAATTTAAAGATAAAATTAAAATTAAGGGGCGCCCTTGGGCTTCCAAAAAATGAAGACCTAAAAATGATTCTTGTATTTAAGCAAAGGCTTAATTATTAATTAATGACAGACGATCAAATAATAACTTGAAGAAAGTATCATACACAAAGTAATAACACGAAAGCACAAATTGTTCAGGATGATAAAATAGCCTTCGTCGCCAGAAAGGATTGACAAAAAGAATAGTGATGACCCCCACAAAGAAAATTGCAAAAGATACAGAGAAGCTTGTGAAAAATACCAAATGGTCAATCTCGTACCATTTTCCATCTTCTGTTTCTGGTTCTACATATGGCATTGGTGATGAATTGGGTGACTTGTTGCACTTTTTCCCCATTTGAGGTCGGCAGAGAAATGGGTTGCCTTCAAAGCTTCTATTGTCGAAAGTACTGAGTTGTGGTTGGTCTGGAATCCTGCCTGATAAGTTGTTGTAAGCCACGGAGAACACTCCTAGGGAGTGTAGATCTATTAAGTTATAAGGAATCTCTCCACTTAGATTATTATAAGACAAGTCTAAGCTCTCTAATGCTGAAAGATTCGAGAATGTTGTTGGAATCGATCCTATCAACTGATTATGCGATAAGTTTAAGGAATGAATCTCATATAGCTTCCCTAGCTCGAACGGAATCTCACCTGTTAATTTATTTTCCGACAAATCTAATCCAGACATGAGCTTGAGAATGCAACCCTTATATTTTTCAGGCCTATATTTTGTAACAAACTCAATTTCTTGGTTGACAGCGACGCGATCTCCATAACCATCGGAGAACTCGTCCATGCCCAAGACACTTCCGCTACTGTAAATCACGTCTCCTCCGTTGCCAAATGAAATTTCTGACAGAAAACAATTGTCATCATTATGTTTCGTCCTTCCAAATGATAGATTATATAAACAGTTGGGAATGGAGCCAGAAAAAGAGTTTCTTGAAAGATCTAGTAAGCTGACTTCATTTAGTTCGCACAGCCAACTCGGAATGAAACCATTTAAATAGTTTCCCCCCAATAGAAGAGCCCGTAATTTTGGAAATGAACCAAATTTATTGGGAACGCTGCCTGAGAGTCTGTTATCTTTCAAGTTCAAAGTCAGTAGGCTTGATGCATTGAGAAAACCATCTGGTATGGATCCAGTTAACCTGTTACCCTCCAAATTTATAAACAACGTTTCTCCAACACCTGAAAGCGTCTGGTTGAAACAAGAAGGTAATGATCCAGAAAAGTTGTTATATGAAAGGTCCACGTAGGTAGCTGAAAAAACTTCACATGGTATTTCACCTTCAAAAAAGTTATGAGAGAGGTTTACATGATACGGAAATGAATTTTTGAGTATGGAGCCTAGAACCTCACCGTGAAATCCATTCTTACTAAGATCTAATACCGATAGTTCATAAAGCCGGAAAAGCAAGGAACTTGGTAATGCTCCCACGAAATTGTTGTCATTCAGATGCAAAGACCATAACTGAGTAAGGTTAAATTGAGCTGTGAATATTTCGCCATGGAAGTTATTATGAGATAGCTTTAGAGTATCCAAATAAGTGCAACTTGAAATCACTTTCTGTGGTACTTCACCTGAGAAGTTGTTAAAAGACAAATCTAAGTTTCCCAATTTACAGTCGTCACCAGGTGAGAAAAGGAAATCGCCTTCAAAATGATTTTTTGATAAATTGAGAAACTGCATCTTGGGAAACATCTTTTCGCCAATTTCTAGAAGCTGTCCATAGAAGTGATTGTCTGAGACATCCAAAACAGAAATATTGAAGCTGGAGTTTGCCGGAAGATGAAGTTGACCATTGAAGCTATTATTTTTAAGGGTTATTTGGTCTAGTTCTGTATTGTTGTTAAGCAACCAAATGGGAAACCTTCCTTGTATTCTGTTGTTAGACAAGTCGATCTTTTTCAATCTGAACTGATAATAAAGAAACTCAGGAAGACGAGGGAGATGACAATTTTGCAGGACAAGAACCTTTAACTGAAATGGTGGAACCCAACCAGGATATCTTGTCTCAACCTCAATTTTGTTGTCACTGAAGTCAACTAGCTCAAGCCCAGAATGGTTAGCAAATAAGCTGAAAGAGAATAATCCTTCAAAAAGATTATGTCCAAGATTAATGTACTTGAGGGATTTGAGACTAGAAAAAAATGAAGGAATGGGCCCTCTGACATGGTTATCGGATAGATCTAAGTATCTAAGAGATATCAAATTAGATAAACAACTAGGAAGATGCTCTCCAAACATATTCGATCGCAGGTCTAATTCTTCAAGTTTCTTCAGGCTGCACAAACCTGTAGAAGATAACAATATTAAGCTTCAAAAGTAACATTTACCTTTAAATAACCAGGTTTGAGTAATCTTAGATTTCAAAACTAATAGTGGATCTCCTTCCTCTCATGGCCACCATTGAAGAAACACATGAACCCATGCATGAAAATCCACATTTATTTTTTAGTAGTCTAAAGCCCGAACAGAGTTGGGAGTGCAATTTAGAAACTAAAAGTGCAAACTAACAAGAAGACTTAGATGATTAAATACGAATAAGATTTAGCACTTACTTGGCAAGTAGCCAATAAAGCTGTTAAAACTTAAAGATAATGCTCGGAGAGAAGGAGGTGCCCACGTATATGGAGGAATAGTGCTATTGAAGTTATTCCAACTCAAATCTAAAACCTCCAGATTTTCAAGAGTTAAAAAATCTGTAAAAGGAAGTAAAAATAAATAAAAAATCTCTTTTGTGCATTGATTATCGCATTTAAAAGCTAAACAATGTGATAATAAGCTAATAACAATCGTAAAGCAGAAGAGCTAGCAAGCATAAATGGGATATATGATATTCACCTTGCTTTTGTAGTGTGCCATTCAATTGATTGTCACTTAGATCCAATATCTTCAAGTTTTGCAAGTTAGCTAGATCTGAAACATGCAATGAGAAATAAAATAAAAGTTTACGAGAAGAGAAAAAGAAATCACTGTAAATAAAAATAATGGAAATTAGAAATGAAAGCATACCATGACTAGGTAAAGAACCTTCCATGCGATTTCGTTTCAGATTCAAAATTTTAACCGATGTAAGAGTAGCTACCCATGACATTATGCTCCTGTCGAAGTAATTATCACTGAGGTCTAAATCCTGTAGTTTCTTCAAATTTGACAATTTTTTCACAGCTGCATTATTATTTATATTACTTGAGTTATTACTCGATCAATGAATAATTTCAAAATATGTATGTTTAGTTTGCTTCCTTGATTATGGTATGATTCAATTTGAATTTCCTATCTCAAACTTTAGAATCTTCAATATTATTTAAATTTCAAAATTAATTTGGCATAGCACACCAAAAGGCATACTATAGTAGAAAGTGCATATATGATTTTTAAAAGTAATTTGATAATTACTGTTTAAAATATAATTCAAAATTAAATATAATATATATATATAAACTTTCCACGTGCATAAAAAAAAAAACTTATAAATATGATATGGAGAATTAAGGTAAAGGAGAAGAATACCTTCGTCGTCAACAAAACCACGAATCTCATTAGAGGATAAATTTAGACTTGTGAGCTCCTTAAAATGGTGGAAACGAGACATGTTCATATACATATCCATGTTTCCCACATAAAAAGGGACTTTCATTGTACTATATTCCCGTATATTGTAGAGTGAGAGGTGGACGATATGACCTGTACTGGAATTACAAGTGACATTCTGTCATTCACAACAGTTACTACTGTGTGGTTCATCAACCCATGAAGGTAGAAGATGATCATAAAGACTCCCAAAAGCAGATTCAGCAGATGCCTTGAACTGTAAGAGAGCTGATCTCTCTTCTTCAACGCAACCATTGCTTCCTTTTATCTGAACCCAAAGGATCAAGCATAATAGAGACCACTTCAACTCCATTTACAAACGCAAAGCTCTTGTTACATTAAGACATGAACCTTTTTTTCCCTTTTTTTTAGACGGACCTTTCAGAATATGCATTTGTAAGGTAGCATGCACACATCAGATAGAACGTCAGAAATCTACAAGTGCTCACTTAACTCGTTTTCATATTGTACAGATACCTAACTTTTCCTTTGGCTTTTCCTCGTTTTTTTTTTTTTTAAATGTGAGTGGTGCCTTAAGGGTGGTATCAGGAGTTCAAAACACGGTGTGCATCTCTTCAAGATAGGCGTTCCTTTACAAAAAAAAATTATTAATAATAAAATATGCTAATGTGTTCATTGGTTATTGATTGGGTTGAGATAGGATAAGCGAATTTACGAAAAGCATTTCGTTTAATAATATTTTTTACTGCTCAAGAATCAAATGTTAATTAATTTATTGGACCCATAACTTTTGACAGGCTGTTCTTTGCATTTTGATTATTTATAATTCTTTCTATAATCTTTTTGGTGAGTTTATTTATTATTTAGTTTCCAAAGTAATTTTTTATTTTCAAGGCTTATAGGTCATTAAATAATACTTAATATTATAATACCTAACAAACTCACTTCTCAGTCTTCTGATTGAGACTATGGTTTAGTTGTTAACGTAGACCAAACACATGAAAGGAGCTCTTGTATTCGTTAAAAAAGAACTGGAAAACCCACCGTACCGTGAGACTCGTCATAAACTCAGAAAATAGAATACATATCCAATGATTGAACTGCACTGCCTTTTAATTATTCATATGAAAACTTCAACTTTAGTAAATTTTAGAACAGATGCCCAACTAATAACTTGGAGAAAGTGTCATACACACAGTAATAACATGAAAACACAAATTGCTCTGTGTGATAAAACAATCTTCTTCGCCAATAAGGATTGACATGAAGAATAGTGATGACTCCCACAAAGAAAATTGCAAAAGATACTGAGAAGCTTGCGAAAAATACCAAATGGTCGATCTCATACCATTTTTCATCTTCTGGTTCTGCATATGGCGTTGGTGATGGATTCAGTGGCTCGTTACTGCACTTTTTCTCTATCAGAGTTCCGCAAAGAAATGGATTGCCCTCATAGCTTTTTTTGTCGAAAGTATTGAATTGTGCTCCGTCTGGAATCCTGCCTGATAAGTTGTTGAAAGACAAATTGAACACTGCTAGGGAGGTTAGATCTGTTAAACTATAAGGAATCTCTCCCTTTAAATTATTGCAGGACAAGTCTAAGCTCTCTAATGCTGTAAGATTTGAGAATGCTGTTGGAATCGATCCTATCAAATGATTATGGGATAAATTCAAGGCATGAATCTCGGACAGCTTCCCTAGCTCGAATGGAATCTCACCTATTAATTTATTTTCCGACAAATCTAATCCAGACATGAGCATGGTAATGTGACCCTTATAATTGTAAGCCACATATTTTGTAACAAATTCAATCTTTGGGTCGACAATGATGTTATCGTATTGAAATCCTCCATACCTATGGGAGTGCAGGACACCTTCATCAGCGTAAACCGGCCCTTCTATGCCAAGTAGTTCTAAATGTGTTTGAAAAAGGTCACCATCAACTTGCTTCCTTCCAAAAGAACTATTATATAAACAGTCGGGTATGGAACCAGAAAAAGAGTTTCTTGAAAGATCTAATATGTTGAGCTCATTTAGTTCACAGAGCCAATTAGGAATGGAACCATTTAAATGATTACCTCCCAATAGAAGAGCTCGTAAGTTTGGAAATATACCAAATTTATTTGAAATACTATTTGAGAGGCTGTTATCTTTCAAGTTTAATGTCAATAGATTTGACATGTTGACAAAATCATTTGGTATTGATCCAGTTAAGCGGTTACCTTGCAGATTTATAAACCCCGTTTCTCTTTCTCCATAATGGTATTGGCTCTGGTTGAAACAAGAAGGTAATGATCCAGAAAAGTTGTTATAGGAAAGGTCGACGTAAGTAGCTGAAAAAATTTGACATGGTACTCTACCGCTGAAAAAATTATGAGAAAGATTTACATAAACAGTAAAGTTGTTTATATAGAGTGGAACCTCACCATCAAAGCTGTTGTCACTAACATCAAATGCTTGGAGGCTAGAAAACTGGGTGACACTTGATAGAGTTCCCATGAAACTGTTGTCATTCAAATACAAAATACTTAAGTCACGCAAGTCAGTAAGGTTATATCGAGCAGTGAATATTTCCCCATGGAAGTTATTATGAGATAGCTTTAGTAATTGCAAAGAAATGCAACTCGATATCATTTTCTTTGGTATTTCACCTGAGAAGCTGTTAAAAGACAAGTCCAAGCTTCTCAGTTTACAGTTCTCTCCAGGTGAGAAGAGGAAATCACCTTGAAAATGATTTATGGATAAATTGAGAAACCAGATGTTGGGAAACATCTTTTCGCCAATTTGAAGTTGGCCATACAAGTTATTGTCTGAGACATCCAAAATAGAAATATTATTGAAGCTGGAAGAAGATGGTAGATGTAATCGGCCAATGAAACGATTGTTCCCAAGTCTTAGTTCGTCTAGTTCTGTATTGTTCTCAAGCAACCAAACTGGAAACCTTTCTTGTATTCTATTGTTAGACAAGTCGATCATTTTCAACTTAAACTGATGATAGAGAAATTCAGGAATACGAGGGAGATGACAATTTTTCAAGGCAAGAAACTTTAACTGAAATGGTGGAACCCAACCAGGATATTTTGACTCAACCTCAATTTTGTTGTCTCTGAAGTTGACAAGCTCAAGGCTAGAATGGTTAGCAAATGAGTTGAAAGAGAAGAATCCTCGAAGCAGATTCTGTTCAAGATTAATGTACTTGAGAGATTTGAGATTAGATAGCCAAGATGAAGGAATATGCCCTCTGAAAGAGTTGTTGGATAGATCTAAATATCTAATAGATGTCAAATTGCATAGACAAAGAGGGAGATTGCCTCCAAACATATTATTTTGCAGGTATAATTCTTCAAGTCTCTTCAAGCTGCACAGACCTGTGGAAGTAATAACATTAACCATCTCTTCAAGTCTCTTCAAACTTGTCATATACAATTCACACTAATTTTTTTTCTTAAATTGAAGTGATTTAATTATTTTTTTAATTTTTATGAAAAGTTAAAAACTGTCAAAATTAACAGAATGAATGGATGGAGTAATAAATGAAATAATTGAAATTTAGAGGGAAAAAGGAGAAGTATCTAGCCAACATATTAAAAAGATTAGTCCAATCTGCAGAAATAAAAATTAAAAGTGGAATGCAATTATAAACTAAGAAATGCAGAGATCGCCACTTACAAAGAAGATTTAATATATTTTAACACTTACTTGATAAGGAGCCACGCAAATTAGCATTGAAAGCTAAAGATAATGCTCGGAGAGAAGGAGGTGCCCACATATATGGAGGAATAGTAGCATCCAAATTATTAACGCTCAAATCTAAAATCTCTAAGCTTTTAAAGTTTATAAAACCTGAAAACCAAAATAAAAGTAATTAAATATCTATAATATTGAGTATTTAAACGAAATTCATTAATAGTAAAATATTATTCTCATGGTCCATAAATATCAGTCTTCTAAGATTTTTTTTTTTTAAATTCATGAATATAAGTCATTTTGAAAATATCTAGGACTAATTAATGCTTATTTGTATCAAATACAATAATTATCCCTTCAGTTTTCCAAATCGCAATTTAGTTAAACCAGGGAACACTTTATTTTAATTGAAGACAATTAATTACTTTTTTAATCACATTGCAACAAATTTAAAAGACTTATATTTATGGACAAAAAGTCTAATACATCTTTTACCTAAACACACTACTAGTTTTAATTGTCCCTCAGGAAATGTTACAATGTCCTCAATTTGAATGCCATAATGTAATTAAAAGTTGAGGTATATAATCAGTGGGCACCAAATAAAAAAAAACAAAATAAATTAATGTACCATTTGAAACTAAACTTTAAATTTTAGTAAAACAAATATTAACAAATAATTAATCTTTTTTTTTCTCAAAAAAAAATATTAGCTGACTAACTATGTATTGGTTGATTTTTTTATTCTCTTCAAAAAATGGGAAAAATCCCTGATCCAATTCATAATAGCTTTATAATTTAGTGAAAGTCATTAAATGAGAAGAGCTACTTTCTATTGACACCCATAAATAAATAAATAAATATTATCTTATGCTAAGTTTATGAAAATGAATATATAGACAATATATATCAATTTAATTATAAATGTTTTACTAGTTAAATATAGGGACAAAAATTGAATGTCCAAAACAAAATTGACAACATTGTTAACTATAAATTCCAATTTGATCTAGGGTGCAATTGCTACTAATTTTTAACTTTCGGATATAACCGATATATATATAATAGAACAGCAAGTAGACTATAATTTGGGAAAAAAAATGTGCATATCAGTTGGGGAAGGAGGGAGTAACAAACTGCAAGCATAAGGCCTAGCATAGATGGAATTTAATATTTACCTTGCATTGGAAGGATGCCACTAAATTCATTACTGTTTAGATCCAATATTTCCAAGTTTTGCAAGTTCGCTAGCTCTGAAACATGCAATGCGGAAATAAATTAAAAAGTTAAGAGAATAGAGAAAAAAAAATTATTGTAAACAAAAATAATGGGAACTGGAAATGGAAGCAAACCTTGACTAGGGAAGGAACCTCCCATGAAATTTTCACCCAGATTTAAAATCTTAATTGATGTAAGGGTGGCTATCCACGATAACATGCTTCTGTCAAATTCATTATGGCTGAGGTCTAAAATCTGTAGTTTCTTCAAACTTGATAATCTTTCCACATCTGCATATTTTATAGCTTTCAAGCTATTAGCCAACAAACTCGATGAATAATTTCAAAATATCTATTTTTTTTTATTGTACTTGTTTAATCATGATATGAATAGAATTTAATTTTCAAATTTTACAACTTAGAAACTCCAATTTATCTAAACATGGAAATTATAACTTATAAACAGACATGGAGAAGGTAGAGTAGTAGGATACCTTCATTGTCAATAAAAGCACCGATATAATTGTAGGATAAATTTAGGGTTCTAAGCTCCTTAAAATGCTGGAAAAGGGACATGTTCAAATGCCAAATGTTGCTCCAAGTATAATCTCCCCGTGTATTGTAGAGGGAGAGACCAATCACATGACCTGTCGTGGAATTGCATTTGACTCTCTCCCATTCACAACAATCATTCTCTGCTTCATCAATCCATGAAGGGAGAAAAGATTCAGAATCATCCATCGGTGAAGGGAGAAGAGACTCGGAATCATCAATCGGTGAAGAGAGAAGAGAGTCGGAATCAATCACATAAACAGATTCATTTATAGCAGATTCAAGAGATGCCTTAAATTGTAAGAGAGCTAATCTCTCTTCTTCAAAGCAACCATTATTTCCTTGGATTTGAACCCAAAGGATCAAACACATCAGTACCGATTTCAACACTAATGACTCCATTTTTAGGAAAACAATGCTCTTATGTTGTCATATTTCACTACAGTCTTGAGCGGGTATTTATGTTAGACTCAGCACAAATTAACTAATTAGAGATTTAAAAAAAAAAAAAAAAAGGGAATTTGTTAGTCAAAACCAACATGGTGGGCCCCACAAATTGACAAAAGAAACAAGAAAAAAAAAAAGTGGGCCGAAAATGACACTACAGAAGTTAGGAAAGTTTGACCCGTCCGTCAATTTAGAAAAAGAACAATTATAGTCAGCAAAATCAAACAAAATAAAACAAAAATAAAAATTACAATAAATACAAGCAATCGTCAAATAAAAAATAAAAACAAAATCTTTTTTTAGAAAAGAAAATGGTGACTATTGAATTAATTATCTTTTAATACAGATTGAAAAAAGAAAATGGCTCTGTTACCGCGAGTCCTTCGCCTTCAAATAGCTTTAATTCCTCCTGTTCTGCGTGTAATTATCTTTGAATTGCTGTTGCCCCATTTTTTCGTCGTTAACCGACGAAAAACTTTCCCGGAAACGTTTGACGGCGAAAAGAATCCCCTCATTTGTTCAAGGCGGAGCTTCAGGGTTCAAGCGGCACTAAGAAGAAGAAACCGCGTCAGCGTTTTGAATGAATTTTTCAGAAATCACGTAATGGGCCGAAATCTTGTTGGAGGCCCATTTTAATTGAACTTATCCACCCAACTGCAAATTGAACAAATTTAAAATATAATGTTATTAATTATTAATTAAAAATAAATTTAAACAAAAAAAAAAAGAAACAAGTATTTTCCAAGTGAAGCTTAATTATAAATCAAGGTTAAAACCTTAATTATATTAATTTTCGTTTCCTGCCTTTTCTCTCTCATTAACTGCTTTCTAAGTCAAAGTCGGGCTTGGTACTAAAGTAATTTACGACAACTAGAGAATTAATTGGTTAGTTTTAGTTTTTCAGTAGTAGGAAGGATAAACTACATTGCGTTGAAGTCAACGAAGCCCAACTTTTGGGCTATAAAGAAAGAAAGTCTACTTAATTAACTTACATTGACTTGAAGTCAAGTATAATCTTTTTGGCAATAGAGCCAGTATAAATAACTAAATGTTCGGTGGGTGGGTCTCAGCCTCTCAGGAGCATAAACTCCTTGCGCTTCGGTAAATAATCAGCTTTTAAAACTGATTAGTACTGAGGCCCAACTCAACAAGGCTTTTCAATCCACACAATCCTACAGTAAATTAAAACAAAAGCTGATAAAACAAAACGTTGGAGAATAGCCTTAATCAGCACTAGTGATGAACTGTAGTTTTTCACATCACACTACTAATTGAAATTCTCCCTCTCATTTGTGAGGTTTGAATTTTCAAGAAAAGGCAATAAGCATAAATTCTGATGTGAAGTCCGTATGATGTTTAGAAAACAAATAGTGATTGTTTGAGAAAAATGTAAGATCAGAAGATGCAGCAGCCAAATATAAAGAACTCATGAGGTGAGATTATAGCTCGTATCTAACATTTCCAAGTTTTTCAAACCACCCTATTCTAAACCATGCAGTTGTGGAGAAGGAAAAAGCAAAAATAAATAAATAAACAATTCAGATTTTGGTATCAAACTAAAGTGGATCATTTTGAAGATCACCATTCCGAAATGACGTAGCAGTGTGTTTTTTCAGAGTTCAAACGACAGTAAGAAGAAAAGGCCACGCGAGACCGTTGAATAAATATCAGATAATGGGCTGAAATCTGTTGGAGGCCCATTTGATTCGAACTTACTTACCTAATAAGGGCCTGAGGCTGAGACGGTCTCAAGCTCCGCCGGCTTGAAAAAAAATAAAATAAACACCCGCCAATAATAACGACAAGAGTAAATACTTCAAATAAAAAGTGATTGAACCGTTGAAATTAGGGTAAATAAACATAATTCAGTTAAATTAAAAGGTATTTTGTTATAATTTAAATGATTTAATTATTTTTTTAATCATTATGCAAAAATATTAAACAATAATTAAAATTTTATTTAAAGTGGAAGAAGAACAAATAATTAAGTTAATTTGTTTATTGATTTATTATGCTTTAAGGTCAATCCTTGCTAATTTATTTGTTTCTTGCCAACTCCACCAAAGATTGAAAGTACATACATAACATTCTACACTTGTTCTCGAAGCAAAACTTGTTTCTCCACCGGAAAATCAAGAACCATAATATAATATTAATTATCTAAGCATGTTCAACAATTAAGTGGGTTGTTAATATTAATTATTTATTGCAATCTAGTCCATTATGCTAATTAATCATACTGCTCTCCACATGTTGACTTATATCATTGATTGTCTAAGTAGCCATTGGGTAATCTTCTACTTCCTTTGACTTGCATATACATATTGTAAATCAATTTAAGTAATTGCTCTTTATTTCTTTTTTTTTGTAATTTTCTTCAATTTTGGCAATTTGTTTGTCTCTTTATACTACCAAATAATAAAATTAAATATAGTTTACGTTTATAAAAATAACAAAATTAATTTGTTGGCTTCCAATTCTTTGGATTCAAAGTAGTTTTAACTTTACCAATTGGTTTAGCCAACTTCAGATTTTTATTCTTAAATGGACGGCCACAAAGCTGGCAGTGGTTGGTGGTTAGGTTGGCTACAGTGGGTGGGTGAGGTTTATACTTTTGTTAATTTACAAAAGTTACCGTCTTTAATTAATTACCTAATTACCGTTTACATGGTCCCTCTTGAAGACTAAATTGATGTCAATCACTTAATTGACACAATACTATGACTTTTTTGGCTATCTCATCCATAATATTTGTCACCTTTAAAATTTCATATTTTTTAATAAAATTATTAAATTTATCTAAATTATAATAAATTATTGAGTAAATTGACTATATTATCTTTAATTTAATATAAATTCTCTAAAAAATATCAAATTGAAGTAATAATTATTTATTCTACATAAAGAGTAAATATGAAAAAAAATTATTATTCCTTAAAATCACAAATATAATAAATATTTTCAAATAAACTAATTTTTCAAATGTGACAAATATTATTAAATTAAAATGGCCCAGAAATTTTATCTAAATAGTACCTGTAGTTGGAAGACAATAGTTTCCATGTAGAAGATACTTCTAATTACGTAGAAAATACCTCTTTGAAAGTCTAATAAATATTATTATAAATTACATAATAAAAATTAATTATTTTCTTAATTCATCAAATTAATAAAGATTCGCAACGATGAAATTTTAAATTTGAAGTTTCTCGCTTTTCAAAAGCGAGAAGACGAACTGCACCGTAAACAACATTAACCAAAATCAATTATAAATGCCTTTTCTTGCATTAATAGTCTCATCAAGGGATTGATGTTTATAATCAATATATAACAATTGTTTTCATATAAGTTATGATTAGTAAGGGAAAAAGACAAAAATAAATAATTGTTGTCTTTTCATATTTTCTAACTCCTGATGGTGAATATAGCTTTGTTCCACCGTGAAATAATAACGGTCGTTACACCATAATTAGCAGAAATGCAAGACAATATAATATATATGGGGACCATTTCTCTTATCATCACGATACTTCTTCAATTTTCTCCCCTCCATTTATATCAATATGACTAATTAATGAGAAATCTTATTGATCAGATTTGATTTTTGATATTAAGAAATCAATATGATTTTTTCTTATTTATCAAATTTTATAATTTCTATAATTAACACAAGAAAAGTTGAGCCATAGTGTCACCTTACTTCTAAAATTTATACATATTTTATTAATAAATAATGATGTCCGACGTATAAATTCACCCTTTAAATTTTAGAATGTTAAATTTTATAAATGATCCGTCGTGTAATTTAAATATTCAAATTTTGGTGACATAACACACATTTTCATACTAACAACAATACTTTTTTAGATTTTTGGTTTTTATGTGTAAAATATTGATTTGATCTGTATAGTTAATTTTTTTTAGCTATTTAAGAAGTATTTATTTAATCTAATATTACAAGTTAAAGTGTTCAATAAAATAAATTCGTAAGTCTAATTATTTAATAAGTATAATTTTATAAATTGAAAGTAAAAAAAATTGAAGATATTACAATAAGTAATAAAATTTGGAGGGTGAGTTTACGTGTTCAGTCAAATAATAATGTGAAAAAAATAGAGGGACGATGATGAACAGAAATCAAATTAATCTTACTTCCATCTTTGAAATGAAGTGAAAAATCTAAAAATTATATGATAAAAAAAATAAAATTTTTAGTGTTCGAATGATTTTATTTGAATATCAGTTGTAATTCGAGTATGAAATCAAATATGTGTATTAACGGAAAAAATACAATATGATAAGGAAGAAAGAATGAAAGAATATGCAATATGTCATGCAATTGAAAAAAGGAATAGGAATAATTAATAGGAAAAAGAAACTTAAAGACTCCTATAAATTAAGAAACTACAAAAAGTTTCAAGAAAGCATAAGAAGAGAATACCAAACCAATCCAAGAAAGCAATCAATCAAAAGATAAAAAGGAAAGAAAGAAAAAGAGGAGTAAAGCAAAGAAAGAAAGAAGGCAACGAAGCAAAATTATTAAAAAAGGACCTGAAAGAAAAATAATCCGTCAACTTTAATTTTCCTTTCTAAAATGTCAAAGTGGAATCCGTCACGCAAACGCAGCGAAAGAGAAAGCCAGAGAAAGATTTACCAATGCAGAAAAATAGAAGAAAACAGAAAACAAAAACACGTATCGTATGGTATAGATTTACAAGGCAAAGGCAAGAGAGAGAGAGAGATCTCTGACCACTGCGCTTCCGGGCTGCAAAGTCTTCTCCTTCCTCGTTTCTTGTTTCAATGCTGAAAACACCGCTGACCCTGCATGACTCATCATACATTGCCAGCTCATTTCTATTCCTTTCTCTCCATGCAATTATTTTTCTTACTCCCTCCACGCCCTTTTTTCTTATTTTTCTTTTCTTTTTCGGGCTGTTAAATTGAAAGTTCTTTCTTTTTTTGTTTGGTTCGTTATTATTATTGCATTAGATATTCAACTTCTACCTATCTATAATCAATTGCTTTATTAGTGGGATATTTAGACTTCAAAAGCTATAAATGCTTGTCATCTCACGATCCATTCTCATTCGAGGTAGCTAGCTACTTTAATTGCTTTCTTAATTATAAATATCTATTAATTAATTATTAATCAATAATTAAAATTTATTGACTTTATACATCGTATATCCAGCATAGGCAAGACATTTTCTTAATGCATATAATGATGGAATGACAATGATTAAGCAATTGAACTTAGGACTTGGAATGTAGGACCGTCCTCATACATGTAAAGTTAAGCGTGTACTCAAAATATTATAACAGAAAACACAACTTGTTTGACAGAAGAATTAGCTATCTCCCACCAAACAATTACTCTACAAATAGCAAAACCATAGTGGAAATAGAACACGTAGTCCTCATTCCCAAACCGAAAGTATTACAATTTAGTACACATATCTCTTTCTGACATTCAACCCCACAAAACATTGTCCCCATTCAAATCTCAAAGCAACCAAATCCAAAACACAAACGCAGCTCTAAGACAAACTCTTTAAAACCTCCCCTTCTTCTCCAAATCCAAACCAAGCAAACCAAGAAACATGCACCACAATTCACCTGCATATGGATCCGACCCAACCTCACCAAACACCACCTTCGTCCAAGCTGACCCATCGACTTTTCGTACCATAGTTCAAAAACTCACCGGAGCTCCCGACGACCCATCGACCCAAAAGCTTCCACTAACCCACCCAAGCCGACCCACCGCCATTCCTGGCCCTAAAAGACCTGCATTCAAGCTTCAAGAAAGGAGACAAAGCGTCAAGAACCTTCAAATCAATCTTAGCAGTAATAATTCTACCATTAACAACAGTCTGGAGCATCCAGCTGATTTCTTCCAGTTTAGACAGCGAGGTTTCCTGGTTTCTCCGGTGTCAACTTTAGATTTCTTGGCAGCGCGTGTGAGCCCCAGGTCACCTTGTGAAGATTTATTTGCGCGTGGGAGTCCTAAAGAGGAAGAAGAGAGAGCAATTGCTGGGAAAGGGTTTTATTTACATCCAAGTCCATTGAATACTCCTAGAGGAGCTGATCCTCCTGAATTGCTGCCTCTTTTTCCTTTGAGTTCTCCTAGGGATCATAATGATAATCAAGATCATGGTTCTTGTTCTTGAATTAATTAGGATTAATCTACTAATTAATCTAGGTGAAGGCTAATTAGTCATTAAGGAAATTTAATGTGGATTGATTTGGTATTCTAATTTGTTAAATGTTGATTAATTATCTTAACTGTTAATTAGGATGTTCCAACAGAAATTGTTGGTGCGTGTGCCCTATGGTTGTACTTTAGACCATCTAAATATGCCTGTTTTTCGTAATTTCAACTATCTCCTCACAATATTTGTTAACAAATTATTAATATATTTATTTATATGTTTATTTTTGGGAAGAATGCTCAACTCAGTCAATATCAGTATAAATTAAAATATTATTTTGATTATTTACGGCATTCGGTAGCGTAATTTTATATTAGAGAACAAATTATGAAATTTTACTTTATAATGTCTAATGAAGTACTAGTTAAATTATTAAAATAATTAACGGCTAAAATTGCGGAATATACTCTCTAAATGGTAATTATTTTCTGTGAGTCGATTAATAGAGTGAAAATATAAAACCTAATTAATACTAGGATTGAAATTTCCTTGTTAAGGGTATATTGTAGTTGTTACCTACTAATTCTTCTTGGATGCCAAACGAGCTAGGGTCCTATGGAGCGCGTGACCAGAATCCAATCTACTGCGCCGGTAAATCTATCTACTGCTGTGATGACCGTAAAAAGGCTGGAACCGTTGGATTTTAATGACAACAGTAACATGCAGGAAACAAGCTGCGCCATTGTCTGACAAACCAACGGCTACGATTCGTCCTTTCGTACTCAATGAAAAAAACTTTCCCACTGTCACTTTGGCAGTACTGTGAGTCTGTGACATTATTGTAAAGTGACTGCTACGCATGTATCAGGGGATTATCTTCATTGTATGGTATATTTCAAATTTTGAAAAACATAGGTTAATCTCAGCTGTTCTTTTTTAGATGGATGGCTGAGATTCATTTCTTTTTTTGGCAAAGAATTCTACTGTGGATCACTTCTTCCAGACTGGAATGATTAATGATGTGCAGATGAGGTAAAAATAAATACATGGGTTAACTATGAATTAACAAGTGGTCCAAACAACAAAAATTATCAATTTAACGGTAAATCAGTGAAAATAGACGTTCTCAAACGTGTAAAAATTAAAATTCAAAAAAAGGATTTTTAAATGAAAAATTAAAATCTGGAAATTTCTTGAATTTTATCCGAAATTTGAAATTTTTGCAATTTCTCAAAAACATTTATTAATGTAAAAATAGACATTACATATCAAGAAAAACAGTGGGATGGTTGACTTGGGTTGTAAAAAAGGTAAAAAATTGGAAATGAGGTAATTATTTATTGCTGAGTGGGCAAAGGTCTTTTCAAGGATAATAGAGAGAATGTTGACTTTCGCTGGAAAGGGAAAGTGAAAGTGAAAGTTGAATTGAAGTCAAGTTTAGGGAAAGTGACACAGAAGGGAGGAAGGAACTTCCTAGATTTTGAAATTTTTAATGGCAACAAGTCTAATAAGAAAACGACAACTGTGCTTTCCTTCTTCATCTTTGCTACACTTGTCATGGACTGAATTTTCACTGCTTAGTAAGTTTTTGTTACTATTACTGTTACCATTAAAAGTCCAATAAATAATCTAAAAATTTCTAAATTAGCAAATTCAAGTTGAACTTCCTTTGCTGTCTTTTGGATGTAGTAGAAGATAATAATATTAATAAATAATTTTAAAAGCAAAAATAAAAGTTCAAAATGCATTTTTTTTATAATTTTTAGTGATCACTCAAAATCAAATTGTCTATTTTTCAAAAAAAAAAACCCTAAAATTGGTTTACTTCAACAGATTGGAAAAAGAAAAATAAAATAAATTAGCGAACCCACATTGGAAAAAAATCCGACTACGGGCTTCACTATTTATGTTTCCTTTTACCTCCTGTGACCCGCCGGGCTCGGTAACGTGGGCCTGTGACCTAAGCAGAAGTTGATCATCTTCTTCACTTGCTATTCTTGCTGCTTTTGATTCTTCTGCCAGCATATTTGGATCTATAATATTCATCTGAGAGGAGCTTTGCTTGACCAAAATAACACACACGAGCAAACCACATCATCATCTAGACGAACATTGCTACGCTTCAAATCACAGTGAACAATCGTTGTTTTATAACTGTCGGGAAGATAATGTAATGCATGTGCTGCATCAAGGGCAATGTTTAGTCTCCGAACAAAGGCTTAAATGCAAGAATAAAAGCTAGCATCAAGGCACATGAAGCTCTTCTCCACCAGCTTGAATACAAGTGACTTCCCTTTCTTGATCTCCTTTTCTGGACATTTTAGCAAATTAAGCTCTTCTCCATCGCCACAAAACTTATTGTTTCAAATTAGTGACAATGCACTCACATTTTGGTTTTCACCTTCAAGAATATTATTGAAAGAAAGATTCAGATATATACTAAAATTTAATATTTTCTAGACCCTTTGAAATTCCTCCTGAATGGTGATAAATTGTTTCGCCAAAGATCTAAAGATTGAAAGCCTTTCACGGAAGTTTAAGAAGGTGAATTATCTTGTTTATCAAGATATTATAATGCTATATGAAAATATTAATAGTTATAATTGTAAAATTAAATATAATAATAATATGAACTATGACTAGAAAAACATTGAATCTTCTATAAATCTTGGCTAATAGTTGTTGGATTGCTTCCTTCAAGAAAATCATTCTTGATCAAATCCATTGCTTCGACCACTTCCCTCATTTTGATTCTTCGTCTAGCTGATTCTGCTGAACATCTAAGCCCAATTTCAAATACTGAAACTAAGCATTCTTGCATATTTTCTGTCATCTTGCTCGTTTTCTCAATCCCTTCATCTTCTTCCTCTACTGATGGATGTTGATCATCTTTTTCACTTGCTATTCTTGCTGCTTTTGATTCTTCTGCTGGCATATTTGGATCTATAATCTCCAGTAGTCTTCTCGGCCACGCTTGCTTCACAAAATCATGGAGTTTTAAACTATCTTTGAACATTTCATCTGTTGGTCTTTTTCCTGTAAACATCTCTAACACAAGAATCCCATAGCTATACACATCCCCCATTTTTGATGCTTCACATCCCATTCCATATTCTGCAATTCATAACATGGCAATGTGTATAAATAAAATTTTATGCAATTCATTTCAAATCAAATGGAGGAATTAAAGTATACCTGGAGCAGCATAACCAATAGTTCCTTTCATTCCATTTGTGCTGAATTGGCTTTGAGAATTTGAGAGGAGCTTTGCTACTCCAAAATCACAGACATGAGCAACCATTTCATCATCTAGAAGAACATTGCTAGGCTTCAAATCACAATGAACGATTGTCGTTTTACAATTGTCGTGAAGATAATGTAATGCATGTGCTATATCAAGAGCAATGTTCAGTCTCTGGACAAGGCTTAAATTCTTGGATTGATTGTCAGGATGCAACCACATGTCTAAGCTCCCATTTCCCATGAATTCAAAGACTAAAGCTTTGAATATATTGACTCTGTCATCCACACCAGAGCAATATCCCAACATCTTGACAAGGTTTCGATGGCGAATGTTCATTAGAACTTTGCATTCAGCTTTGAAACTCTTAGAAGCACCTTTTACTTGAAGCTTAATAACTTTAATAGCCACTGGCCTTTTTACCTGCTCAAGAAATCCTTTATATACAGATCCAAAGCTTCCACATCCGATTAAATTGCGCGAAGAGAACCCATTTGTTGCGAGAAAGATGTCACCGTAAGATATCTTCAGTTTATCACAAGCTAACCGTTCAGGGTTGCTGCCCATTATTGAGGACTCAGAAGTTCTGTTCTTTTCTAATTTTGATGTCCTGTAGAACAAAAGAATAAAAGCTAACATCAAGAAAGCACAGAAGGCCACCACACCAGAACTTATGATTGCTAGCTTAAATGCAAGTGACTTCCCTTTCTTGATCTCCTTTTTTGGACATTTTGGCAAATTAAGCTCTTCTACACCACCACAAAGCTTATTGTTTCCAATTAGTGACAACGCAGTTACATTTTGGAAAACTCCTCCATTTGGTATTTCACCTTCAAGATTATTGAAAGAAAGGTTCAAATACACTAAAAATTGAATGCTCTCCAGACCTTTTGGAACTTCTCCTGATAAATTGTTTTGTGAAAGATCTAAATATTGAAGGCCTTTCAGAGAAGCCAAAGAAGGTGGGATAGTTCCTTGAAAGGAATTATCTTGCATATAAAGATATTCTAACCCCATACAATTTCCAATGGTTGTAGGAATTTCACCTGAGAGATTATTTCCAAAAAGGAGTAGTGTTGTTAAGCTAGTTAACTTCCCTATTTCTTGAGGTAAATTACCCATTAATGAGTTCTGTGACAAGTCTAATGCTTGTGATAAAGAAGAAAGGGTAAGAATCTCATGGGGTATGGCTCCACTAAGTTTATTTTGTGAAAGGACTAAACAATTCAAATTTTTTAAGTTCCCAAAATTGGAAGGAATGTTTCCTTCAAATCTGTTTCTTGATAAGAAGAGAATAGACAATTGAGTTAAGTTAGCCAAAGAAGATGGAATCTGACCTGAAAATTTATTTCCAGTTAGATCTAAAACTTGCAATTTTTGGAATTTCCCAAAGTAGAAGGGAACGACACCACTGAAAAGATTATAGTGCATCACTAACCCAACTAAATTGATAAATTTTTCTAACCCTAAAGGAATTGTGCCTCTAATTTGATTACGCCCAAAATAAAATAAACTTAGTTCAGTAGACAAATTTGCAACAGAAATGGGAAAAAGACCTCCAAAATTGTTTCTACCAAAATCTAAGATTTTCAATTTGGTACAATTTGTAATAGAGGAAATAAAATCCAAGTCATTACTTGAATTACTCCCTAAATTATTCCCATGAAGTCTAATCCTCCAAAGATTTTTTAAATTCCCTATACTCAATGGAACTTTCCCAACAAAATTATTCCAACCAAGATCAATAATTTCCAATTTAGAGGCATTGAATAAAGAATTAGGGATTGACCCAAAAAAATCATTTTCACCAATGCCAAAGAAATCAAGATTTGGGAGAGTGAGGCCTATATTTTGCGGCAAACTACCATTTAGTTGGTTATGAGTAACTTGAAGCTTTGTTAAAGATGAGATATTAAAAATAGACGGAGGGATTATACCAGAAAATTGATTTGCACCTATAGCGAAAGTCCTTAGCCTCGTTAATCTTCCAATATCATCAGGAACATTTCCTGTCAAATTGTTAAATGTGACATAGAAGACATTTAGGGACGAAAGGTTGCCCAAAGAGGCTGGAATTCCTCCATTTAGATTATTATTTCCAAGCCAAAACTCCTGAAGCTGAACTAAAGCACCAATTCCTGGTGGGATTCTTCCTGAAAGGTTATTTCCCTGTAAATCAATTTTCCTAAGTTGAGAACACAGGGATAAATTGCTTGGAATTTCACCTTCGAATGAGTTATTAGTGACAAGGAAATACTGTAGATTAGATAACTTGCCAATTTCTTCTGGAATTTGACCAGAGAAGCTGTTGTTTTGGAGATTGATAAAGCTGAGGAAGCTCAGGTTGCCAATATATGGTGATATTAGTCCAAATAAGTTCTGGCCTTGTAAAATTAAAGATTTGACTCTTTGATCCTTAGAGTTGCAGGAGATTCCAAACCAATTACAGAAATGAATTGAGTCATTCCATGAGTCCAAGATTCGATTCGGATCGCTTGTTATTGCTTCTTTGAACTTCAGCAAAGCAATCAGTTCAGTATCATTTCCTGAAGCATTCACTTGCAAGCTCATAGTGCAGAAAAGTAAAATAAGGTAAAGATAATTGCAGTACTTCATTTTGGTGAGAACTATGGAGAGATTGGTACTTCAGGAATTTTCGGCGAGTGAATGAAATATCGGTACAGAGTATAAAATAATCAGGGTTGACTATATATAATATATTACATATGAAGCATAATGTAATTGAAATAGCATTTTTCTGAAGTTATAGAGCTTTCATTGTATTTTATTTTTGTTTGTTCTCTTTCTTCTGTCTTAAGTCTTTTTTTTTTTATAATAAGTTTGACTTGGTTTATATACTCATTGTCTACAGAAGGTTATTGCATCAGTGAAAGGGACATAATCAGATCTGAAACCATTTTTTTCATTTAAAAATCACAGTGTTCAATCCTTTCAGGTCAGACATAGTCATATCCATCGATCAATAGCTCATCCAACAGGGAAAAAGAATGATATTGATTGATAAATTCAGTTAATTTTATATGCTATTATACTGCAATTTGGTCTCTGGTACGGAATAAGATTAGATGAGTTCATTTACAACTTTAAATATGCATTTCACAATCATCAAGACATTTACTTTTGTGTTAATATAATAGTCTCAGATAAAATATTGACGCAGGAGATTGTCTTAAAATTTCCTGCTGCATTGTAATGAAATTGCTGTAATGCTTTTTTGTCAGGCAATAACACTTGTTCTGCAAGTCGGAAATTAAAAATTGATTAGTCAAATGTATTGTATCAATTGACTTTCATTTTATTAATGTTGTGGATTATTTGGACTAAAAGAAAAAAATGTTAGGAACCAAGACTTTCTAGTGCATAAGATAAATTAAACAAAAGCCTAACAATCAACTCGTCCAAGAACAAGAACTCAGAGTCTTTTATTACAAAAATAAGAAATAAATAAAACATTGAAAGTTGAAACAAGAACTACTTGTAGTTGTGCAACTGGTATTAGTTGAAATGCTCGGGCAAATCACCTCAGCCAATCAAACAGAAGGTGTTTCTTACTAACATTAAGTTTTTGATGATATTTCTCTAAATAGTAATTAATCAAGGAAAATTAAGATTCAACCCAGTAGTAAATAAAGCAAACATAACCAATTTTGTGACTGTTCTGTTCTTTTGCTGCATTCTTGTTCTGGTTTCTGCACAAAGTTCTTGTCAGGTGTCAACATTTCAAGTCACTGTAGTTCCCTTCCTCTGTTTGGCAGACCAAGTTAACACAAACAAAAATGGGATTTTATACAGCCAAATAAAAAGATAATGAAATTTGGCATTTAGACTTTAATTGATCAAATAAATTCTCTAAAACAGAGAAAAAATGAGATTTTTACATCGATAATAGAATGTACCAAGTTGGACAATAACCCAATAAATTAAATACAGATCAAGGCAAGAAAGTCGCTTCTACGTTGTCTTTAAACCATTCATAGTGTTAAAAGAAGACGAGAAGAGCTTTGTCCAACTGAAAAAAACAGTATGACAAGGACAGCACTTCTCTCCGTGTTTATTTTTTTTCATCTCTATTTTCTCTCTTTTCTATTCAACGAACAGAAGCACAAATCGATTGTTGATTATACAACCCAGTTACCCCATTAGCAAACTGCCTGTTTCTTCTCCGCTTTGTTACAAGAATAAATCCTTCACTATCACTATTTTTCTTTTTATTTACATCTGTTGCTTTTGACTGTTCATGCTCACTGGCTGAAGAATCTTGGTTCGTCTTTTCTTCATTTCCATAGAGAATTTTTATAATTGCACTGTCATTTGCAATTGCATCTGAAGAACTTTCAGAACTCTCGAACTTAGTGTCACTGTCAACAGGCTCACTTCCAGTATCAACATTCTGCTGAACAGAATTCACAATGAAGCTCAGAAGTATCTGTCTTGCAAGTTCTGCCTTCTCAGAATCAGTGGTAGTCTTTTTCGAACTACCATCCTTATCGTTGTTGGATACCTTACCTAACTCCTCCATATTGCTCTTCTTTAGCGAAGTATTTGACTCACTCGGACTCGAATCTCTATCTCCAGGATTTGTTTGCCAAGCTTTCCCAGGTACAAACTCAGGCGCATGCGGATTCATGCTTCTAGGAGGTATTGCAACGGGAGTTGGGTATTTCAGTAAACTTTGTTTCATGCGGTAAGATCTAGTGGTTCTATAATACAGTGGTGATCTAGGTCCACACGGAACTCTAGCGGCAAGTGGGGGTGCCACAGGCTCTGCAAGCATACCTTGGCTAGCTCTTACATCGTAAATGCTTGTCATGGCAACTGAGTTAAGCAAATGAACCATGGAGAGTGTTCCAGGACTGAATGGTTCAGCTGCAGCTGAAAGCTTACTTCCATTTGGTTCACTGCACTTATCCTCATTGGAAGTAGGAGTCCCATCAATTTCAGATCCAGATTTTTCTGCTTGACTTCCAGTATCATGAATTCCATTGATTTCACCATCATCTGGTGCATTTTCTACAACTGAGACATTTTTGCTGTCCTCTGATGTCTCATTTGGGGTGCTGCATGTCTGAGCTTCAGTCTTTTTCTCATTTGATTGTTCTACTGACTCCAGTAATGGCTTTAAAATTGTACCTGGTGGTGCCAAAGCCACTTCTTTGTATGATGCAGATTTAGAAGCCATAGCAGTGAGGTTTGCCACAGAAGATGGTGTTTTAGGAACACAAGCTTTTGCCTGTTGTTTAATTGAATCCTCCACGACACCCATCCCACATGGTTTTGCTTGCTTGTGTGGTTTTTGAGCTGGCGAAATGGTTTCCCTCCTGTAGTTGCTTTCTCTAGAGTAATCAGAACCATTTATATTTAGCTTTGCAAGAGATGGTCTCCTACGACCAGATTTCCTGCCACCAGCATTCCCCAACCGCCCTTTAGGATTGGCTTCCTGCCATCCTTCATCTGATGCTATTTCTTCAGCAGCTTCACTTGTAACTGTTGTTCTGTACATAGTGATATTTTCTTGTTCTTCTGATTCTTCACATTGAACCATGTCCACCTTCAATTCTTCTGTAGCATCACTGACCAAAGACACTGCATTTTCAGATCTGTCATGGAGCATGGCATGTTCAACTATTTCAGCTTGATGAACTTGATGGCCTTTATCACCAATCTGTAGTACCTGTCAAATTTTAGAAAAAGGAACATGAGTTGCTATCATTCTCTTCAAGTGGATAGACCTACTGGACCAAAGCTCAGCGAGCTCAAACTGTGATAAAAATTCAGCTGATACATCTAATTGTGCTGTAATGTCCATTCTAGAGGAATCTGAGATATGAGCTCTCACACAGGAAAAGAAACAGGTCTAAAAGTTTTCAGTGTTAGAGAAATGTCAAACTGATGTCTTTTCCCCCCTTTTTTTCCCCTAATTATGGGCATAGCGAGGTCAAATGTCAAGCTGATACATTGACCTCATGGAGTAAATAGTACAAAAAGTTGATAAAAACATGGTGCTGAAGTTAAACTTAATAACCACATGTGACTGATAATAACATATCAGGCTTTGTAAGAAAATTAACAAAAAAACCAACAGATTTTAACCGCAATTGAAGGATTACTTAGCAAGAAAGTAGGCCGTGGACCAATTTAAGTTTCAAATAAACAAGCAATATATACTACCTTCACGCGTCGCTGTTTCTTCTGTGTATCGCTTCCTCTAGAATATTGATCAGGACTAATGTAATCCAAGAGATCTGATACACTGCAAGAAAGGTCACAGCTTTTGGTACCCCAAGCTACAGTCACAAATCTAAAAACAAGTAATGTGGAGAATACCATATCAATACCTAAGGTGACCTTTACTTGCAATGGATGCATCTGGCTTTGGGGTTCCATTTCGTGCAGCTTCTTGCTGTTCTAGAGCTTTAGATTCAAAATATTCAAGCCATGCAGCAGCATCCTGCATTACAAAGTGTAGCATCTCAATCAGTATTTGATAAAACTTTCTCTGCCAGATTGACGACACAAGATCTTACATAGCTAATACTTCCTCACATTAAAACAAAAACCCTTTACACAATTATTTAGTATGCTTCCCAGACCCTTTAGACTTGGATAAGGATAACAATAATGATTAATGATGAATCTCATGAACATAGCAACTCCCATAACTTGGAAAGCTAAGCTGGAACTGGCTTGCAAATCAAAACAGATCATGACCATGTAATTTGGTACCTGTGTACGGAGGTCCTCAGGTCCAAGTTTTGCTTGAAGTATCTTAAGTGTAGTTTGCTCATGTTGGACACTGAGGGAATATGCTTCCATCAATGACAGAGCTATGGCTATGGCATGGTAGCTTGCAGCTGTCTGTTAGATAAAAAAGGAACAAGCAAACAACAATTAGCATTTAGACCTTCATCCTTTTCTCATAAAAATGTTTAGCTTATAGAAGACTAGTATGTGAATGGCCTTTCTGAATTTTTTGGGAGAAAAGGAAACCTGTATGTGATCCACCCCTAATAATCTCTGGTTGCACTTCAGAGCTTCATGCAGAAATCTCAGAGCCACGTGAACGTTTCCCATGCCCTCTTCCATCATAGCCACATTGATGTATGTTGCCGCAGTATTTGGATGGGATAGTCCACAAGTAAAATTAAGAAGGAAAAGAGCACGATTCACATATCTGCCAATAGTATGTAGGACCAATCAAGGGAGTTGATAAAAGCATAAAGAACGAACACCACAAATTTTACAATAACTAGATTACGAGAAGAAACTAGAACCACATAGTTTAGTAATCAAAAAGCTAGATTTACAAAGATACTCAGTTCCCATGTAAGTAATTAATTGCAAATTAAATGTGAAGGGATACATAAAATGGTAAGGTTCATTTGAAAAACTTTTGTTTTTTTAGTATCTTTTATTGTAGAATACAGTTAATCAACTAATAAAATGTACAAAGATGATTGGCCAATACTAAAAGGCCAAGCCAATGATCATCTTTTGCTTACTTCAAAGCCAACTGGATATGTTGAAGGCGATAATAAAACACAGAAAGATCTCCATAACTTTTCATTGTATCAGGATGATCAAGTCCGAGTTCCCTCTCATTAATATCCAATGCCTTTTGTTGATATACAGTTGCCTAACAAGGAAAAGAAAATTTTTCAGAAAAATAATCAGTTAACACATGAACGGATGTAAAAAAAATATTAAAAAAAGAAACATTGGGAACCTATCTGCAAATGTAATCAAAGCTGTTGATAGTTTCATATAATTAAAAACATTTAATACTTTGTTACATATTGCATTAGCTTGAACGTGCAATTACCAAGCAATCATATTCATAGGATTAAACAAACACTAGTAACTTCCAAACTCTACTTTCGATTCTTGAATATTCATTCTATAATCAAAGTTAACTTCTTGAAAATCATTTATCTATGTCCAGTCCTCTACTACTAGTAAGCACCATCTTATCTTTTGCTTTAACAGATAATCTGACAATAAAGAGAAACAAGAACCTTTGCATAAAGAGAAACAAGAGTGATGCAAACCCAAATTCCGAAAACCAACGCTGTACATGGCAGGGAAGTTTTAGTTACCTGATTAAAATCTCCAGTGTGGTAAAGAACTACAGCAAGAAGACTGTAAGCACTTGCAGTAGTTCGATGATAGGGACCACATACAGCTATCATCTTTGCTAGAGCCTTCAAAAATTTATAGTAGACCATATTATTCAATTAGACCAACAGGCTTCTAATATAAATAAAGGAATTATATAGCATTAAGCCCACAATGAACGGGTTAACACCTTTGTTCCATAATTAACCGCATCCTCTAGCTTTCCTTTATCAAGAGCAATCTTGGATGACTCCAATAAAGTTCGACCATCTGCAGAAGAGCATCCTACATGCTGCAATGCATGGCAATATCCAATTCAAATTGAATTTACTTATAGCTCAGAGCAAAACAAGAAAATCAGACTAATAAAAGACAAATTCCAACCTTGCACAAAGGAACAATGCTGAAAATGTCAAATTTCCTGAAGGGGTTTGGGCATTCCATATCATAATCTCTTGGAACCAACTCCAAGCCAACCTGGTAAAATTATTATTAGTAAGAAGCATGTTTCAAATATATTCAGCAGCCAGAATAGTTTAAATAATAGGTACCTTATGACAAAGTCCACGAAGTATTGAAAACTTTCTCAGGTGCAGAAATTCATCTTTTAACGTCCAACCAAATCTTCTAGAAAGAAATGTTCGTAGCCAATGCAATTTCAGAACATAATCATCTGTCATATTTTGGTCATTATCTTCCATGCCATAGGATCCAAGTAAGAAGTTTAGGGATGAAGCAATTGCTGCAGATAGGTCTGCTACATTGTCCACTGATGCAATAACTGCTTTAATTATGTGCTTGAAAGCTCTAGTAACCATCTCATGAATGCAAAGGGACTGTATGTGAGGAAGTTTCTCTGCCATTTCAACCTGATTACACCAAGAAACAACGAAATAGGAATATCTTACTTAAAAACAAAGTCCAAAAGTTTTTGATGATACAAGTCTTTCCAAAAGCATTTTACAACCACAAATTGTTATTTAAAAGGATTGCAAGAGTTGAAAAATCAATAGTTTCATCAAGCAATATGCTTCCTGAAGAATATTTAAAACTTCTATAATCGGCTTTGAGTTAGAAGGTTTGCATAAAAAGAATAGAAAATGTTATATATACATATGCATAAAAATGAGAATAAATGACTAGATAGACACACTTGAAAAGAGAAAGGGAGAGAGAGGGAAACTTACCACCCGCCCCAAAGAGTGCATCTGCAGACCCCTTAAATGCATGAAATCGGTCAGTGTGCGGCCATCAACAGGGGAAAGTTCAAGTGAGCCAAAGTCTGTTACCTATTGAATCATGAAATCTAGATGAGGAGCTGCATAAAATAATAATAATAATGATAATTTATTGGCATGGTAAAATTCACTATAGAAACAGAATATTACCAGCTTTGGCAAAGCAATGTCATCATAATATCTGTATGCCATTTGGATAAGCTCATCTGCTGACTGTTACAAGAAATATAATGATAACATTTAGTGCAAAATATAAGCAAAAAGTGTTGGTACAACAACAAATATAAGTAGGAACAAACAAAAGAATATACTTCCAAAAACCTTTAAATGAAGGCCAGTTCCAGTCTCTTTCAGGCGCAAGAAGGCTTCTTCAGAAATCAATTCCTTCAATTTATTCTCACTGTTGGAATCCCCAGTGTCATGCTGTGTTTCATCAGTTCTCATATTTAGATTGCTTCGAGCAGTTTTATGTTCTTCCTTCTCAACGTTGCTATCAAAAGTAGGCTTCTTATCCCTTTTCTTCAAAAACTTAAATTCCTTTCCAAGACCTTTCACAGCATGATCAGTCTCAATATCCTCCTCAGAGTGTTTAGAATTAGTATCTGTTGGAGTTTCCTGCTTTTGCAGATGTTGCAACCAACATGAACCCAGCTCCCATCTGATGGACCTTTCAGTAGTAACTGGCATCCCCTCCAACTTGGTCAAACTCTCTTTAATTACTTGTCGAACCAGATGTTTAGACGCTTCTGAATCATCGAAGGTGAGGAGAGGTGACTGACCCCCAGATGATTCCACAGCACAAGATTTATGAAGCAGAAACCTTAAGCTGTAAAACATTTTGTACCAAATAAATCCATCATAAATTATTTTTAAAGCAAATGCATTCAACACGAGTACATTTCCTTTAAAGCATATCTTACACTGTCAATAAAGCACTAAAAGTTTTTAATACCTGCCCCTATTCTATTAGCTCCATAGTAACATTAATTGCACACCTTTATTCTTCACTTTCTAACCTTTCTTTTTATGTCAATTTGTTATGTTTACCTCTAACCTTCATTAGTCAGTTCATCAGATTGGAACCATAACACAATCTGAGGATGCGCTTCCATGATATAATTCTCCTCACAGCTCATAGAGTCACAAATCATGTTCCAACATGTTATGGTAAAAAAATCTCAAACATGTTCTCATTTGAGCAATAATCCCCAGAATACAAGCTTTTGGACATCTTTTTCCAAGAAAATAGGCAGCAACAGCCCTCCGCATCATGACATTGGATAAGATAAAAAACACAAGGCTCATATCTGACGAGAGCCACAAGCTAATTAATTTTCTACATCTTATTGTTTATTCACAATTTTTTCTTCATTTTGCAATTAATATAGGATCTGCTCCAAACCTATCATATACATGTACCAGCTGAACCACAGACATGACTAACAATTAGTTCCAATCCACATAATTTCCTAGAAATAAGTCAAATGTATGTGCTATGCAGGTTGTTCAGTCCTCATAATAGAGAGAAAAGTTGGCTTATAGTTCAGACCTGTTAATGTTTAGAGCATTGGATCCTCCATCTGGTTGATCATTAATTTCAATATCTTGGGCCTCAATGTTTCTTTTCTTCACATCACCAACAACTCTCATTGTTGCAGTGTAACCACAATGCCTCACAATGACAATACCCAGTGACAAAGTATCCTGTGAGAATTGGTGACATAATTTTAGCCTCCTTGCTTATAAAAATTTTGAAAGATTCAAAATTTCATTTACAAGTACAAACTTAGCATTCTACCATTCTCAAAAATCTTCAAATTTCACCCAGTTGAAATGATTTGGCCATATGCATCAAACAAAGATTAATAGGCTGCAGCAGAGAGGGGTTGTCAAGTTACAGTTTGGAAGCACTATATGCCAGAAGGAGTTGAAGACCAAAGAGGATGTAAATTTTGCAGTAAAAATGATACTGTTATGTTCTTTCATAGAAAATAGAATGGCGAGATTGGATTGGCATCGATAATACTTAAGGATGAAGACTTGAATATGGTAACCTTTTTCTCGTTAAGAAGAGTAGACTTGATTTTGATACGTTTATTCCTTAAGATAATTAAAATGTGTTAAGGTTGTGAAATTATGTACTTACGCAAGTTTCAGCTATGCAAAAACATGTATATATTTATGCATGTAAGTACGTATGTAGAGAAGTAGAGAATGACGGCTGGGGGGAGGAAAGAAGGAAAATAGATTGCAGATGGCTTAGGTTACATAGGTAATTAGTAGGAATGAGATAAAAAATTGAAGAAAAGAGTGCACCCTTTTTCAGCCTTCGACATTTTTGCACATACAATTTTGTATGTGAGCAAGCGAGCAGAAATAAGACAAATATGAAGAAAAGGAAGAACGTACTTACATGAACAACTACACTCTCATCTGCAGTTACCCCTTTAAGCAAATTCCTCTGAGCAACTTCCTTAGCAGAGATACCAGATAATTGTCTGCCATCAACTTTTTCTCTAGACTTCAAGCTTGCATCTGCCACATCATGCTTTACAACAATGGACAAGTCTCCTACACGTTCTTCAGTCAGAATTGAACCTGAAACCAAGTCTCTTGCACTTAAACTGGAATTAATGAGGCGGGATATTGCTCCAACAGCTTTGAAAATTGCAACATCAACAAATTGGCTATGAAGCAAAAAGGCCTTTCGGTCTCGTGTCACTCTCTCCTCCTCAGTATTGCATGGTAGGCTAGCCAATATTGCAAAATCTGTGGCCCATGGCCGCAGATCATATTCACCATTTCTTCCTTGTCCTCCACCATTGCCACCCCAACTCTCATCTTCCGTAGGCAGGGATGAGAAATTTGATGGAGATTCAGCAACAGGTGGGGGAACAAGCCATGTATTTGCTCGAAATCCATAGGGAAGATTACCAAACTAAAAAGAAAAATAAATGAGACCTCAGACATTTTTTCCAAGAAAATAATGTCATCAATTGCAAACGAGATCAGTGAGTATAAAAAAATGTCACCTTATTATGCTCTGCGAAAGCTTTCATAAGGGCATCATATGCCTGCAATATCAAAGAACCAGGTTTGTTAATCACAAAGCAGAGAATAATAAGGCAACAGGTTTCAAACCAAAACTAGTTGTGTACAGGATAAACTGATAAAACCCCATTTACACAGGAATAATAAACTAAGTGAAGCAAAATACCCACGTTGGCAAAAGCTCGGCTAAGATTTTGCAAAAGATCCACCAAGGAGTGGCTTTGGGAAAATTGCTTTCCCATGGTATAGAACCCCTTAGATGACGCAACCACATGAATTAGCTTCCCATTACAGATTTTAATCTGCAAACATCAATCACAATGAAGATTCAGGAAACTGAGTTGCCATTTGCAATTCATCTCATTAAAAAAAAAAAAGAAAGCACGTGACTTTCTTTGCTTTAATATCGGTAAAATGAAAGTATAATGTGGATTTGAAGTAAAATATGCAAAACCAAGATAAATTGCAAAATAGTCAAAATAGTTATTTAAAAAAAAAAAACGGGAAACAAAATCATGTACCTGAATTTCAAAATAGTCACCTTCGCGCCTTTGCTCTCCATCTTTACTGGTACACCTCCTCAAATCTACATACCGAAATATAAAATATAATAATAAAGCAAAATTTTTAGATTTTTAAATTTAAAACAAAAAAGAAGGTCAAAAGAAGAAAACTCACTGAGGATGGGAGGGGAGAGATGAGAAAAGGAGAAGAATTCATAGAAATCTGAAAGCTTTGGTGTCGGATGAATAGCAGCCATGTCCAAATTCTCCGATACCGCCGCGGAAACAGACATCGTTCCTGACGACGATGCTGTAGACGGAGAAGATGATGTAGGGGACCCATTGACATCAGACAGTGTTGATGAGCTGTGATGGGGCCTAGTACTAGTGTTAGATTTTTTGGACTTTGATTCTGATGGCGGCGTTGACGGCCTTGGTCGCCTGGGCTTGGCAAACCTGGTGGTGCAGGCCACGATGTCCAGAAGCCTCCGCACATGAGCTACGGCTTGAGCTTCCTCTGCATAGTCCTCTGTTCAACGACAGTGGCAGAGATGTGAAAAAGCAGAGAATATTGGGTAAGATGATATTTTGTATTTTAATAAGAATAATTAACCTTTTTGATAGTTAACTAAAAACGACAACCATTTTTCAGGAGAATAATGAAACAGATAATAAGAGCACAAGGAGCATGAAAAAGGGCATCTTTATGAGCAAAAGCTAAAGGCAACGACTACAACTGCGAAACGACAAGTTTTTCTTATAATAATAAAATTAATTATTAGTATTAATTTATTATTTTTCTTGAGGGATTAATTTATTAATTATTACATTGATTTGGCGGAAATTTTGTCACGACTATTTGCATGACACCTGACTCACGTGTAATCGGAGGCGGCGGCGGCGGAGCTTCAGACTTGGTTGCTTGACTCCTTACAACAATGCCGTGCCGTTTCAAATGCTATTAGTACAAGTTTTTTATTTTTTTGAAAAAAAATTAAATGATCATTTTATAGCAAATTGTAAAATAATTAATACTTTTGTTGCAGCTTTAACTTTTCTTTTAATTAAAAATAATAATTTATTTCAACCAGCAAAAGAGTGTTAGACAAAAACTACTGCGGCTAATAAGAGAGTGTTGGGGCAATTCGAAAGTAAATAATATTTACTTTTTATGATGTGTCAACAGTTAACTTTATTTGGTTTTTTTTATAATAATTATAATATCATTTGAGTAACTTGATTTAATTTGAAATAATAATTCAATAAAAATAAATTATTTATTTATCATGTGTGAACAGTTAACTTTATTTATAATTTGAATAGCTTTATTTGATTTGAAATAATAATTCAATAAAAATAAATCGTTATTTATCATATGTGAACAGTTAACTCTATTTATTTTTTTATCTATAATAATTATAATATTATTTGAGTAGGTAGATTTGATTTGAAATAATAATTCAATAAGTGTGAACAGTTAACTTTATTTAATTTTTTTTCTTTTTTATCTATAATAACGATATAATAATTGTAATATAATTCGAGTAACTTTATTTGATTTGAAATAATAATTCAATAAAAATAAATCGCTTATTTATCATGTGAGCAGTTAACTTGATTTAGTTTTTTTTTCTTTTTTATCTATAATAATTATAATATAATTTGAGTAGTTTGATTTGAAATAATAATTTAATAAAAATAAAACACTTTATGAACAGTTAATTTTATTTATTTTTTTCCTTTTTTTATCTATAAATTTGCTCTATTGTAATTATATTTCATACTGCTGACATAATATCACCGCCGATATGATTTCCGACGTACCAAAACTTCAAATTAACATTTTTTTTCATGTAGAATTACAGATACACCTACCTTCAACAATTCTCAGCAAACAGGGCTTCAAAGCAACAATCTCTACCCTGTCATTCAACCTCTGCCCTTTAACCTGAAATTGAAAAATAATTTAAACTTGCAAATTAATTAATTAATTAATATCAGAAAAAAATAATATTGAATTATGCTCACTTCATGAGATAAAGAATAGTTGGTTATATGGCATGTTTCGACATTCACAGCCAATAGTTTCTTCACATCAAGTATCCTGTCAGTGGAGATACCCTTCAAAAATAAGAAAAAATCAACTAGTAAGCCATCTAATTGTTCTTATTTAACCTAATTTTTTATTTCTTTTTCAAAATTTAATGCCTTACGGTAAAAAAATATCTACCTTGAGGACGATTTGAGAATCATACGGAGTTATGACAGTAATATCAACAAGACTGGGAACTACCACTGCAAGAAACATATAACTGTAAGAAAAAGGGAAAAGAAGAAAATAGATTAAATTAGAGAAAAAAAAAAAAAAGAAGCAAAAACCTTTCTCTTCTTTCCTTTTCTTCTCAGCTTTAGCTTTGTTTGACTTGCCTCTACCAGACCTTGGGGCCATTTCTGATCTTTTAAAGGATTAAAAAAAAAAGAATCTGAACCAAAAGAATTTAGATAACCATTGGAAGAAATTAGTAGAAAGGTAACGGATTGGCAAATAAAGAAACCAAATGAAAAGAAGGATAGCAAGAAAGGAAATGCAGAGGAGGAAACCAAAAAGAGAGAAGAAAGCTAATTAGCAGTGAGAGAGAGAAAGAGAGGAAATATGAAATCTTTCAAAAAGGTTATTTCCAAAGATAGGATAAGGGTTTTGGGTGGGTTTACCCTCTTTGGAGATTTGTAAGCAATTCTGACCTCTCCTTCTTGCTAAAGGTTTGATTGCCTCTCTGTTTCTTAATTGATAGCTTGTTGGTGCTCTTTTATATTTATATGGAGGCCAAGAAAAGCCCAAATGCCCATATCAGTATTGGTCCTAGGACAAAAACAAAATGGTGGGACCAAGAGTTTTGACCGTTGATAGATTGAAACGTGGAGAGTATCGGTTGATTGCAAGTTGAGCTGTAATTAGCCGTGCAGATTTTGTTTTATCAAACGATGGGGTCTTTGGTTTTGCCTACTAAGTACCAATTATACATACATTTGATTTTAAATTACGGTTTTGTGATTGTGTTTTTGGTGGTGATTAATTGGAATCCTAATTTGGCAGCATAAGAGGGATCTTATGAGAATCTTAATATTCTGAGTAACTTAATTAATTTTATTACAGCTTAGACCATTCGATGAATTTACGAAATTATTTATTTAGTTAAAAAATGGAGATATATATTAATAGAATTGATAAATTTCATTAGCATCGAAATAAATATCATTTTTTTATCCTTGATAAAATTTAAGTCAATTAATTTTATTTTAAAAATGCCGTTCAGTTCAATTTTATAAAAAAAAATTCAATCAAATGTCATTTTAATTAGTTGGCACTAATTAAAAAAGGAAGTTGAAAATTTTCTCGACCAATTAGATTGATGCATAAAAAGAACAAGTAATGGAGATAATTACAATATATGTAATTATAATTGAATGAAGACAGCACTACTAAGTACTACCTAATTATAATTATTTAATTTGACCGGTCCACTTAAGAAAAATTGATGTCAATTACAACTGCTTCTCCGATGGCTTGGGAAGAGTAAAGTTTTGAATTGAGTGGGTTTTGTCTCATTGCTTGGCTGTGCTTATTTGAGTATGTAGTCAACATATTCATCGCTTTTCCTTCGTTCATTTGGCTGAACTTTTGTGAGAAGGAAAATCCAACCATTAATCACAATTGTGTTCAAAATTAATGAATTATTTATTTTGTTCTCATGTTATATTGAAATATATAATTTAGGTTTTCAGTTTCAAAATTAAATTATATAATCCTTTAATTTTATTTTTTCAAAATATATCATCATGAGAACATATTTCGTCTAATGTATAAATAAAGTGAGATTTCTTTTCTTTCTAAAAGAAATAAATATAGTTTGATCCGTATTTTTACTAATACAGAGAATGAGAAATCTCGATTAAATTTAATAAGTTAAAATAAATATTATTTATATAATATAGTTTATTTTGATTTATTAAACGTGGCCTTTAAAGTGTGAATAAAAAGAAAATTAATGATATGCCTGCTCAAGGTAAAATCTTGAGTATAATCAAATTAATAATATAAAAAACAAGAAAATGATAACAACTATTAATTAATTAAATATAAACAAGATGAGAATTTCAATTTTTAATGGAAGTGAGCTTACCGGTGCACATTGTATGATGCAAACCCAGTAAAGCACGACATCATACTATTAACACTCCAGCCTAGCTAGTAGCCTACTGCATATCATTTCAAACATGTGTTTCGAATGATCAAATAAGTTATAGGAATACATAATGATTTTACCAAAATTGGGGATCTCTCTTTTATGGAAATTTGTTTTGTTTACGCATTGTGATTTGTGAGTGTGTGACTCACATCTTGTCAAAATCAAAATTATGGGTTTTTTTTTAAAACAGAAAAATAGTCACATCCAATTTTCTTTTTAAAAAAAAAAATAAAATTATTAAGTGTATTAGTCACCGCCCGTATTTAGGAGATCGTGGGATTTTTACTAGAGATAAAGTAAACTAAAAAAAATTTTGGTTTAAACCATTTAGACCGATAATCAACCTTTTTCATAAGTATATTGATCAAACTAAACTGAATTAAATAGTCGGTTTCTTATTCAGTTTAGCCAATAATTTTGTTTATCCTAGGTGCAATTACTCTAAATTTTAATTTCTAATATTATATGCAAAATATGCTTGAAATATAATATACTTCTACGGATCCAACCACCTTTTAATGTACAAATCTAACAATGATTTGGGCTTATAAAAACTTCTAACAAATTAAAAAAAAATACAAGTTTAATCAATTTGGGTTGCATAATAAAAATGGATAATTTTCACTTAAATGAGTCTGAACTATAGGAGTAATTACTTAATGGGATATCTTCAATTTGTATTTGTAAAATGTCCAAACTCCCTAGTTCATAATAGTAAAATGTTTGTCGCCGTAATTGTGAAATTTTAATGGCCGGATTGCCACGTTTTTCACACATGGCATTTTTCTCTCTCCCCCATCTCAGCAATCAGACCTTCACCCTAACCCACTCTCTCTCTCTCTCTCTCTCTCTTTCGCTTCGTCTCCGTTTCTGGTGAGCGCGAAAATGGCGATCGACACAGTCGCATTTTTTTTTTCGACGACTCTAGTGCAGGCAATCATCTTCAACCTCTCTCCCGTTGACGACAGAGCTCTAATTTTTTTCTCACCATTGACTCGTCTTCTGTTTCGACTGGCACAACAATCATAGGAAAAGCGATCGAAAAATCGCGTCACAATCTCTTCAATTCTCCTGCAAGACCGTTAAAGACCAGTCGACTAGACCCTTCTCTTCATGCTAATAATTTTTCCGGCCACTATACTTGTTAAAAATGGAGACGAAGCAAGAAAGAGATAGAGAGAGAGGGGGTGGGTTAGGGTTAAAATCTGATTGTTGAGATGGAGGAGAGAGAAAAATGCCACACGTGAAAAATGTGGCAATCCGGCCATCGAAATTTCACAATTGCGGCGACAGACATCTTACTGTTACGAATTGGAGGCTTTGGGCATTTTACAGATACAAATTGAAAATGGTATCCCATTAAGTGATCACCCTTATAATTCAAGCCCCTCCAATGAAATTTACCTCAATAAAAATATATCAAGAATTTACTTTTTCATTAGTATTCACATTGTGATTAGTGTAAAATTTTTGCCATTTAAAAGAATTAAAAAGTAAAATTTCAAAACCCAACAGTAGCTAAAGATAGCTATTTGATTAAAATTCAATTATTCAACAACTAATAATTTGAAATTATAATTCAAAATATGGAAAAGGACATTTACTTATTGAAGAATTTTGGCAATTCAACTTAGTTATTATTATTAACCCACGATAAGTAACCAACCAACGAACCAAATAAATCTAAATAAGTTTCTAATACAGTGATTGAATTTTTTTTTTCTATTTGAATATCAACACTCCTTGTCTTTTAATGATTTCCAATATGAAAACTTAACAAGTGATAATATATATAATGCAAAAAATTATAAAAACTTATTTTTCTCTTAAAAATAAAATAAAAATTGATCATGCAAAGATTTTTTACGTTGTTGTGCAACTTGCAAGTCCCTCTCATGCTTAAATAAGCAGGTGTCTCCATGATTAATAAATTTTACTTATAAAATTAATAAATATGAAAAATATTTTATTTATGATGAATATACGATTGAATCAATAAAAATAAATTATATTTTTATATAAAATTTAAGCGTGAATTAATCCCATCTGTAAGGAAAAAAATAGGATATTAAGTGATTAAAAAAAATTCTATTGGCAGTTCGTAAATTTTTTAAAAATAATAATAATTATTTAACAACAAACAATAAAAATTGTTGCAAAACGATGTCCATGTAATGTAATTGTATGTAATTCTTAGATGGGTACGACTAGATGACGGGAGTCTCATCATGATGAGAGTATTAAAATAATATTAAAAGTGAATTTTATATATATAATTATAAAGATAAAATATTATAAAATATATATAAAATTTATTTTTAATATTATTTTAATATTTCTGTCATAACGGGACTCCCGTCATTTAACATTTTTCTTTTTAGATTGCATGTGCTAATGTCGATGAGGAGAGGGTATTACCAATGTTCTTGGGGGCCAGTTTAAAGTAATTGGACCAACTCAAATTGTGTTAGCATTCCACTATCAATTAACATGCTTAAGGACAATAGATCCAAAAAAATATGCATCACAGCAATAAATAAATAAATAAATTTAATGCAATAAAATAAGATTCACATTAAACTCGAAAAAGATTTTGAAGGAGATAGTTTGCCTGCAACGAAAGCGTGGTAAAATGTCATGTCTCATGTGGTGACTGGTGACTGATTGAAGCAGTCGATTTTGACTCTTAACACATGCATTAATTTTTAATTTAAAAGTAATCCTTATGCTCAAGCTTGTATTTGCATGATTTAATAAAATACATCTATAATTAATAAAAATTATTTTATTTTTCTTCGCTCTTAATTCATTAAAATATATTAATAAAAAATAATTATTTAATGAATAATTATAAAAATTATTATGCAACAAGGAATTGTCTAAATGTACAAATTTAAAAATTTTATAAACATTTTGACATATTTAAAAAAAATAGCAAAAAAATAAAATGTGACAGTAAATACTAATCTTTCCTTAAATATTAAAATATTATATAAATCAATTTTAATATGATTAATATGACTAAAACTCTTGTTAAGTTGTGATTTAGTTTATTGTAGATGACTAAAATTCTCGTTAAACCTAATAATGTTGTGAATAGTTCCTTGTACTGCTATTTTTGAGTCATCTGCCTTCTTTTCTCATCACAGGGGAAGTTGGCAGATTTGATTTGGGTATTCATTCCATTTTGATTTGGGTATTCATTTCTTGTTTAGTAGCTTAATGCTATGTATAAAACAAAATCAGTATTAAATTTAAATTTATTATTTATTATTTGTTATAAGGTAACTATGTGCTAAGTTCTTCAAAGGCTAAGTGTGTGATTTCGTCAAGTTAAGGGCTCAATTCTCTAAAGCTAAGTGCCTTCGTAAGGTTAAACACCTTCTTCTAGCTATGGGCTCAAATCACCATGCTCTAAGTGAGCAAAAAGGCTAAATACCTTATTCGAGCTATGGGCTCAAAACGCTATGCTCTAAGTGAGCAAAAAAGGTTAAGTACCTTTATATGATTAAGTACCTTCTTGGAGCTACGAGCTCAATTCGCCATGCTCTAAGAGAGCTGAAAAAGGCTAAGTGCCTTAAAAAAAACTTCTAATTGTAGATGATGTAGATGATGCAGATCAGTTTACTATGGTAATTGGTATGCAGGAACGATTTTATCCATGAAGCAAAATGATAAAAACAACAAGGGATGAACGTCTTGTTTTGAAGTTTGGAGTTCAAGAATTGGATCATCCTGCAAATGGTTTCCGAAAGTATTCTAAAAATGTAGTGAGTTATTGCGGTGGACTTCCCTTAGCTCTTCGAGTTTTGAGTTCATCTTTATCTGGAAAAAGTATATCAGTATGGGAAACCATACTGATAGTAAAATTCAACATATTCTTAGAATAAACTCTTTAGGATGATCACAACAAAAACTTATTTCTTGACATCGCTTGTTTTTTCAATAGAATTAGCTTGTTGGCATTCAAAATCTCAACAATCGATGTCTGGTAACTATCAATGAAGAAAACAAGTTGATGCATCAATTGCTTAGAGACATGGGACAAGAAGTTGTTCACCAAGAATCACCTGATGATCCTAGAAAACGTAGCAGACTTTGTGATAATGTGGATGCAACTAATGTATTGCTACAAAAGACAGTAAAAAGATAATTTTATCATCTATGCATTTGTGCAAAGCTTATAATTCAAAAAGTTTGCATTGCAAATGATCAAGCTCATGACCTAAGACATGGTGTCAACCCTGCAAGTATTCTTTACATTGAACTACCCTATTTGGATTTACAACAATGAACTCTTTGAATGTCTATATTTGGAACAATGATATATAGTGAAGTATGCCTACTATCTTCTTTTTCTTTTAAACAGTTTCTAGCAGAGTTGGAAATACTTAACCAAGCCATTCTCATGGTCTTGTTAGAACCGCCCAACTTTAGAGTACTTCCTAATCTCGAGAAACTGGTGCTTAAAGATTGTATAAGCTTGGTCGATGTTGATGAATCCATTGGAAATCTACAGAAACTTGTAATACTGAATTTAAAAGGGTACAAAAGCCTCAAGAAGCATTCCCTAGAAATTGCCATGTTCACATTTTTTGCGGAACTTATCATTTCTAGTTGCTCAAATCTTTTTGAGCTACCAAAAGGAACTTGTGAAGTTGCAATCATTAAAAATACTGCATCAACATTGCCATCAATCAATAAAATTTGTTTAATTTGTAATAAATTATGAGTAAATTGACTATATTATTCTTATTTATAATAAAAAAAAGAAATTTTTAGAATTATAGCAGTTAATGTTCATCACTTACAAAGGGTAAAAATGAGAAAATATAATTTATTATTTCTAAAATACACAAATATGACATTTATATATAGATACGGTACTTTCACAAATGTTAAAGGGAGTAACAGTTCAATTGTTACCAAACAAATCAATTTATACGAAAAATTGTTATCAAACAAAATCTTATTTATGAACGGAAGGAATAACACGCAATATAAATAGGTTTTAAATGTAGAAAAAAGAGCTTAAAAATTATTTTCAAATTAAACTATGTTATTGATATACATATTCACATATTCTACATACATAATGTGAATTGGAACAATTAATTAAGTCGGATAAATTGTTTTTAATTAATAAAATCAAAGTCCAATTAGTAATAATAATATTTATCCAATAGGTTTTTTGGATTTTTCGATGTCCTTGTACACCCACTACCGGTCGACTCCTAAACTCGATATGGAGCCGGTTCCTCACAAGAGAAACCGGAACCAAATTGGGATTCTCGGTTTGGGTCCGATTCAGAACTCACCCGCTACCGGTCGACTCCTAAACTCGATATGGAGCCATGAGAAACCGGAACTAAATTGGGATTCTCGGTTTGGGTCCGATTCAGAACCAACATTACGTCAGAGTTAGACTGAACACAAAAGAAGTACAACTGCAATAGCAAGGGTCTCCAAAAACTACGAAGTCCCACTACGCTTCACTTTAATCTATCACTCGCAGAAACGGTTTACGAAACTAGTGACAATGCCGGAGCTACCGGAGGTGGAGGCGGCGAGAAGGGCCATAGATGATCACTGCTTAGGCAAGAAGATTAAGAAGGCCATTATAGCAAATGACCCTAAAGTCATCGACGGTGTCTCTCCTTCGGATTTCGAGGCTGCACTAGTGGGAAAAACTTTAATTGCTGCTCTTCGCAAGGGCAAGAATCTCTGGCTTCAGCTCGATTCCCCTCCTTTCCCTTCATTTCAGTTTGGTATGTTTTTACGGCCTAAGAAAAACAAGGATATTGAAATTTTGGGAGCGAAATAAAAGAGAGAAATCTTAGGGTTTTCAGAGCGTTTGTGCTTTAATTTTTTTTAGTAAAGCATCAATTTTGTTGCAACATGCAAAGGGAAGAGCTAATAGGATAGCAAAGGTTGTCTTTAGCTGGATAATACTTGTGGAATAAATGAAACTATGATGCAAAATTGACTTTTTCTGTTTACTGTATCATAATTCTTTCAACAAAATATCTAAATTTTTTTTTTAAGTGGAAGTTCAAAATTTTCATCTTTCTTTAACATTTTGAGCAACCTATGAATTAAGAGAGGCATTCCTGGTGGCCTATTTCTTATAAATAAAATTTATTTTTCAGGTATGGCTGGGGCTATATATATTAAGGGAGTTGCTGTTTCCAAATATAAGAGGTGATTCATTAGCTACAGTTCCCAGGACTGGTGGTTCTTGCAATGTTTGTTTATACAAAAAATGTTTTTTATTTTTTTTTATTTTTTATTTATTTTAAATGTTGAAGGAAATAATATACAAGATCAACTGAGATGATTAAATGACTTTTACCTTCCCAGTGATGTGTTTCTGCATGGATTTAAGTAATTCAAAATGGAATGGCAACTAGCATATACATTATTGTGTTTGGCACCAATCTTTCTGCTTGTAGCATGTTCAAATGGCTTCTTGAAATAGGAGACTGCAGACATAAAAGGGTAGTTCTGAGTCTCTAGGAATCAAAGAAATTATCTGAAAAGACAATGGGGCATAGAAAAGCAGAGAAGCCATTTCTTTCTGTCTTTTTCATTTCTTGCTGGTATTTGTTTGTTATTTTCTATAAAAGAACTGAATGTGGAACCTAATAGTTTATACATGTAAGGAATCATAGTTCTTTTATTCATTGACAAAAGCACAGGACCTAGATTGGGTTAGCTTCTTGTTCAATTAATATATTATATATTATAACATCTTAAGTTTAATCATTTAAACAAGGTTAAATCATTTACCACACTACTACTATTTTAATTAACTTGTCAATCACATCATGGCACTAATATGACCGCGATTCTTATAGAATGGAAATTAGGGGATCGTTTGACTTTAATGACTTGGAAAATCTCAAGATGAAATAGATTGTTCTACTATAACGTTTCCTGCTTATGGCATGATCTTCAGTTGTTAATTGTAGTAGAGTGCTGATTACAGGTCTGCTGTGAATGACACTGATGAGTGGCCATCCAAATATTCAAAGCTATTTATTAAAGTAAGAATTTACTCATTTTCATGAATAATATTGTGTTTCTATTTGATTTGTAGTCTTCCATTTGTATGCGGTTCATGGGAGTGGTGCCTTTTGACTGTGAACTTTAGTGCCAGAATTGGCAGGTTTATTCACTTACGTTTAGGAGAATTACTAGGATTTTGTTGTGAGCATTTTAAATATGGTTTGATTGAATGCTTTGGAACTCATTAAATTATATCTGAGACCCATTACATGCTTGGAAAATTTTCTACATTTCAGGTTAGTAGTTCAGATATCTATTAAAATTTGCATGTTTTTAAAGAAAGAAAAGACAAGTAGTGCCTTAATTAACTTTTGTAGACAGTATAGCTGAATGGTATGATGCTGTCATGTATTTTGGAAATTAATGTGCTGGATTTTAGTTTTGTAGATATGCTATATGAACGTAAAACAAGAAGTGGTGTGAAATATACTTCTATCATTTGAAGTTGCTCAGCCCCTATCATTTAACTAAGATGTAATATACCTGCAGCTAGATGATGGCCTAGAGCTTTCTTTCACCGATAAGAGGCGATTTGCTAAAGTCCGCTTGCTCAAAGATGTAACTACCTTTTGCTATTCCACATATTTCGGTGCTTATCTGACTTGGTAACCTTGTTGATTTTTTTTATTACCTTATTTATTTTGTTTTATGTGTTGCAGCCAGCTTCTGTACCTCCAATTTCTGAGCTCGGCCCTGATGCATTATTGGAGCCAATGACAGTTGATGAGTTTTATGAATCCTTATGCAAGAAGAAGATTGCAATTAAGGCTCTTTTACTCGATCAGGTGAAAAAAGCTTACTTTCTTTATAATTTCCATGATAATTAAATGAGGCTGACAACTGTGGCAAAGGGTTAACAATAGACCTTGAACTGCATAGTTTGGAATTCCTTTTCATTTTGAAATTTAACCATTTGCATGGAAAAGAAATGGCTAGAAGAGTAAGAAGAAGAAAACTCTAAATAAAAAAGTCACGACCACATTTGCATAACAAGAAGTGGTCATAATGAGATTTCTGCGTTGATAACTTGGAATACACGTTTCAAAGTTAAAGAACTATAGATTTTTCTGTTAAGTTCTTGTAGTTTGCAGTAGATTCAAAATCCATAAAGAAGAATTTTTACTGTTCTATGGCCATTTCAAATGCTGTAAAAATATAATTTGAGTAAGAATCTAACTTATTGTTCATCTCTACAGAGTTTTATTTCCGGTATTGGCAACTGGGTTGCAGATGAAGTGCTATACCAAGTTAGTGTACTTCCATACAATGCTAATTTTATTATTTGATCAAAGTTGTAATCCTATCTCACACATAATTTTGCCATCATTCTTGAGGCTTTCGATTTAGATAGATCTAGGTAAAACCTTATGCTCCCTTGTTTTGCTGTTTTAACTATATTAAAATGATTTCTCCCTAGGAGTTACAGGGCTTCTGAAGGATGATTACTAGTAAAATATGTGCAAAGGAAAAAAAGTATCTGAAACAGATGAGTACTTACACCCAAAATGTAAATAAAATTCATACAATTTTAGGAGGTTGAGGTACTAGCAATAGAGGAATGAATGAGTGGATATTCTCTATCATGGCCTGTTCATTGTTACCAAAAGAGCACCAGGTATGCTAGCAAAGAGTTGCTTGGCTGAGTGTGGAAATTAAATCAGGCTAAAATACTAGATGAGAAGTAACATCATTGCCAATAATATAATACAGTATGCATATGCTAAAAAACCATTATTTGATGGAGTTTTTATGGTTCTGTATTTGGTTTTTATTGAGATACTTCATTTTCTGCATAAAAATTTATTCATTGTGTGAATGGCCTCTTATCTCATTGCTATTGCCCAAGTCAAATATCAGTGTTTGATTATTTTGTATTTTTTGCATTGTTGCAGGCCAGAATTCATCCACTGCAAGTTGCTTCCAGCTTGTCCAGAGAAAATTGTGCAACATTATGCGAGTGCATCAGGGAGGTATGATAAAGTGCTCTACTTTCCATCAAGACACTTATTGGCAGTTGTAAAATATTTATTTTCAAAACATGCAATTTTCATGGAAAAGTAGAAGACAATATCTGTAGGTTATTCAATATGCGGTTCGAGTTGATGCTGAATGCAGCCACTTCCCTATTGAATGGTTGTTTCATTTTCGATGGGACAAAAAACCTGGAAAAGTTAACGGTAAGATCCTTTTGATATGAGAGATCAACTTGACAAAACAATTGTTTTTACAGGTCCTTGAAAAAGCAATAGAAGTTGGGGCAGATAGTAATCAGTTCCCCAATAATTGGATTTTCCATTCTCGCGAAAAGAAGCCTGGGAAGGCTTTTGTTGATGGTTTGGCTCTTGACCTATATGATATCTCACATCGTCGCCCTCTCTTTTTCCTCTGTATACTTGTTGCTTTCTGTTGTAAGAGTGGCGCAGAGATGATTGTTAGATGTCAATTCTGGCATCACTCACCAGTCTGATTATATTTCTTAACAGTTGTTTGATTGGACTGCATACTAACAATGACAAGTTCTTTTTGTTATTCAGGGAAGAAAATTGATTTTATCACTGCCGGTGGAAGGGTACGACATTCCAAAATGTTGAATAGTAGTTCTTTTTATCTTATCATAAACCTTGGTATGCATAAGTACTGGGTTGGCACAAAACAAATAGCAGTTTATTCTATGTATTTTTGGTTTTAGACAACAGCCTATGTACCAGAATTGCAAAAGCTGAGTGGAGGCCAAGTTGCAAAAGCAGCAGATAAACCGAAAAGACAAACTTCAAAAAGGAGAAAGGCCAAGGGCGATGATGAAGGTGAAGATGTTGAAAATGGAACGGCAATCGAGGAAGAAGATACTGCTAAAAAGGCTAAAACAAAGAGAGAGTTGGAGCCTAGAGGTCATGGCAAGAAGCTTCCGACAAAGCGGAAATCTGAGGATACTGATGATAATGATGAAGGTGAAGATGATGCAAATCAACCAGCCAGTGAGGAAGAAGCTGCTGCTGAAAAGGCTAAAACAAAGAGGGAGTTGAAGCCAAGAGCTCATGCCAAGAAGCCTCCAACAAAACTTAAGTCAAAGGCAAGCGATGATGAAGGTGACAATGGTGCTGCTTCTGACGGTGACGATGATGCAGAAGACAGTGTTGATGTAGAAGATCAAAAGAAGAAACCACAAAGAGTGACCAATAAGAAGCAAGCTAAAGAAAAAAAGGTGACCAACAAGAAGGTTGCCATTCAAAACAGTAAGAAGCCAAAGAAGTGAAACAGACTGCTTTTAAGATTTTGGTGAAGCTGTGCCTACTGGAGGCCCATATCTGGTAGCATGGAAAGTGGGCGTATCCAATTTTTGTAAATATTGATAAATGAATTTTGGGTCTTTGCTGGTAAGCTAGCCTTCTTGTTCATGCCAATGGCTTCTGCATATTTGTAGACTGTCATTTGATGTGAACCAGAAGAAGAGAAGTTTCAGGGGATGTAAATTCGTAGATTCAATCCAAGTAGACTTGTGAAAGCAGAAAGTATCTCATTTTACTAAAATTGCGTGTTCTATGTTCAGCATCAGCTCTGAAAAATGCTGCATCCTGTTCCTGTAACTAGTATATTAATAACTAGGGTTGCCTCTTATTGGTAGGAATTCCTGTTATCACCCAAAACTAGAGAATTGGGAATTGGAACTTTACCAGATGCAGGATACTTTTAGCTAATTGGCATCTTTCCCTTTTTCCTTTTTGTCCTTTTCCTCGCCGCATTGAGAATACAGCATAGAAGCCAAGATTTTCATGCTGGATCATAGCTCCTACAGACGCTTTACAGCACAATTACTCTGGATAATGCTTGCATCCTCTGTATTACCTCGGCTGCTATCATACAATTTAATCAGCAACAAGAACTGCACTTTCTTTGGGTCATGCAAGTAAAGAGCTTACAATGTACTTCCGGAAATGGAAGCATCTATGCACACCAGCATAAAAGTAATCCAAGGAAATGGTTTATCCCAATTATCAATACCTTCTAATTCTCAGTCCATATTTCTCGTCCTTAATTAAATTGCTTTATTTTAAGACCAGGCACTTCTGGTAGTGATGCGTAACCTTGCCTGCATAGGCTGATATTCAGGAGTCAGCACTCTCAACTTAAGTTTAACTGGATATACAAACAACTTTATTTTGTATCATATTAAGATTGATTTTCTTTTCAGCTTAGCTTATGCACAAAATCTACAAAACATCAGCAAGTCCGATTCAAAATGCCTGTCACACTCTGTTCATATATATAAAGTTGGAAAAAAACAAAAAGAACAAAGAAAAAGGAAAATATATGCAGTTGTCTTCTCCTCTCTTTTTTATGCACACCTGTGCTAAAGCTTCACAAACCCCCTTGTCTATGATCTGCATCGGATTTCTAAAAACCAGAAAAGAAAGAAATGTACGATATCAGCGAAAAAAATTGTCCCCCCAAAGTAAGCAGTTAAGTATCTCACCTCAGTCAAACACTGAAAATTGACACCGACATTATTTCATTGTTGATTGATGTGTCAAATTTAAAAGAATACTCTAAGAGCTTCCACAATTTTCTCAGGCCTGTCCAAATCAGGTTTAATTTGGCATAAGAAAAGAAAGGAAAAGGTCAGCAAAAAATAAAAAACCAAAAAAAAAAAGGAAAAGTTATGCATACGAATCAGGTTAGCATGATTACCAGTCTTCCTGTGGCATATGACCAGCACCTTCTATCAACTTCAATTTTACAGCATCAGGATTGCCTTTCTGGAACTCTTCTGCCACAGATTGAGGCAAATATTTGTCTGCTATTCCCCAAGCAAGAAGTACCGGTTTATCCCATCTGAATGCACAGAATCCATTAATTTATAGTTCATGGAAAAGCTAGTAAAAAATGAATGGACAAGGTTCGTATATTATAACGAAATTCATAGACTCATGTGATTTGCAATCTAATATCATTATACCTTTCGGATACGAAGCCTTCTGCGATTTGGCTTGTAATATCTCTGAAATTAATCTTTCTTGCAGCCTCAAGGAGAGCTGAAACAACAAAAGAAAAAAAAAAAAGAAGTTAGTTTCAGTTATGAATATGCACAAACAGCTGTTGAGAACAGAAGTGATTTTATTCCTCAGCTTCCTTCTAGCATCACAAGTTCACAACCACTGTGATGAAAAATCACTAGGCACTTGTGGTGATAGATAATACAACAGCACAAAAACTCATGAATCTGAGAAGTTAACAGAATATGCTTATTTTTCAGCTGTTGAATCGATGAAAATATATATATATATATATATATATATATATATGTATGTATATATATATATGTATGTATAAATTTGAAAAGAGAATCAACTACAAACCGAATCCTGGTCCACTACTTGCCAAATATGGTAATCGATACACATCAGCCTTTTCCAGTTTCAACACATATCTGCGACAGTACAAGTGCACACAATAGATAAGAACTCCAGAACATGCACAGCTAAATATCACTGATTCTTTAATATCTGAAGATGGGGCAGAGCATATCAGGATGCAAATGTGAAAAGTAAAAATGATGCCCATCCTCTCATGGACGTGAACCCACATCAATAATAGATTAAAATTGAGATACGACAGATAAACATAAGTCCAAGAATGAAAAATGACAGAAATTGGTAAACTTATTCTTTATTGGTTGAATTAGTTATGGAACAATATTCAAGACTTCAAGATATGGAAAGTTACAATTTGGATACATACGGGCTACCTGCTTCAATAAAACGCTCAGCCATAATAGCATTCTGGGAGGTAAATTCTCCATAGAGAGGAATCCTGGAGAAGGATTAACTAAAATAAGTTGGTAGCAATGAAACAAACCAAAGAGTGGATTTACTATACATAAACCAAGAAGCAAACATCAAAACATCCAAGGTTTGCAGATTGCAAATCTAATCATGAAATTATAGTGCATCATCGGCATTTAACCAATGGAATAGAATAATCACAGAACTTTAGCTTTTGAAATAGTCCAGGAACAGGAGATGAAACCGTCAACGGACTATTCAAAATTGCAATCTTTGATATCTTGCTCTGGTTCTTCAGTGCCCAAGTCAATCCATATGAACCTACAAGAAAACCCTTTACAGGAGAATATGAAAAGTGCACATTAGTTACATAATTTTACTCCAACATTTCTAAATCATAATTACTATGCCAATGCAGATTTAGGATGTCCTACAAATCTGTGAAGTGACTTGTATAGCTTCTATTCAGGAAAAAAAAAAAGAAGAAAAATTCATCCAAACCTGAACAACAAGAAAGAAAGGGGATTTAACGCCCAGCACATCAAGTAATCTATCGAATTCCTCATGAAACTCCTTTTCTGTGCAATAAATTTTTAAGGGTGTGACTTACTGCTCAAGAATAATGTTAATAATAGTATTATAATAGCATTAATTTTTAATACTAATTTAAAAACCTGTATAATCAAAACCATATCCTGGCTGTGGCTTGTCACTGAAACCAAATCCTATCCAGTCAGGTGCAAAGCAGTGGAAACCAGTATCCGACATCTATACAAGAAAATTTGGGGAAAAGCAACTTTCTTCATTGAAAGTAAGCAGCACTGATTTGTAGAGGAAGGCTAAAGCAGGTGAAGTCACTCTTTGTACAAGATTATCAAAAGGCACTTTCCCTGGTTAGTCTACACGCCATACTATTAAGGCTAAGGAAACAAGGATATTAAAACATGACAGAAGAAACATGCCTTCAGAAAATTGCTTTTGTACGAGGCTACAAGCATAACACGTCAAGAACTTAGTTTTCCATAAGAAATGCCTTAAACTTTAGTCAGATGATAACGCACTTAAAATTAAACCAAAAAAAAAAAAAAAGAAACAGGTAAAACAAACCTGAGACATGACAACTCTGTAACTAAAAGATTGAGTAGGAGCTCCATGTAAGAAAACTATTGTTCCCCGTCGGCTATCAGGTGATCCTGCATCCCAAAAAAATAATATTTAAAAAAAAAAACACTTCCTAGACTAAAAGAAAAAAAAATAATCTAAGACTAAAAGAAGTAGAAGGAATAAATTTTAATGCTGCTCCAGAGAAGTTTTACCAGTTTCTCTAACAAACCATGTAAACTTCCCAGACTTTTTATAAGAACCAAATTCTTTTCCCTTGTCTTCTATCCTCTAAGAAGCAAAAACAATTCACTATATGGTAAAGCAAAACTAAATCAAAATTTTTTAAGAATTTCAATATAAGTAAAGAAAAAACTTACATAGAGCATTTGGCCAACATTGCCGTCCTCAGCAGGGGACTCAGGGAGCTGGATGGCACTACGGCTTGAAGGATTATCTGTGACAAAACCAAAAGGATTAAAAGAAGGTGAATCATCTTCGTCTTCACTATTTGAGGCATTCGCTATTATTGTTTTTGCTCTTCTTTTAGTTGCCCAGATGTCTCTTTGCTTTTTGTAGTTTATTTTGGTTGTATAGGTGGGCAGAGAAGGTGGAAGAGGAGAGAGCAGAGCCCAAGCCATTTGGTCCTCTACTGCTTGCTTTCTGTTTTTCTGTGGAGAAAGATCGATTTTACTTGGAAAACGTACACTTGTCAAGTTTATGTGGTGGTATTTTTGGAAGGCCCTGTGTTTTATGGGGGTTTCGTGGTTCCACGCGCTTTCTCGTTGGATCAGACAGATTCTATTGGATTCAGTAGTAATAACATAAAAAAAATATCATAAAATCCTTTCAACCTGGAATCTAATGAGGGTAAAACCAAAATTTTTTTTTCTTCTTCTTAAAGAACAGATATCTTCAGAAGAATAACGATAATTGCAGGCCAGACCGGAAGGCTCTACCAAATATTTGCTTCCAGTTTCAAGGTAAGGCTCTACCAAGATTTTGCTTCCAGTTTCAAAGTACAAGAATTTTCCAGTACTCGGGTTCAACAACATTCCCAACATAAGAGTGAGAGAGTAGTAAATCACAGACAAATCCCATCAAGCATTTATTTATACTTAGAAAAAATGTATGTCGTAACATCCAAATGAATTAAAATCTTGAATCAGAAGAACTCCAACTGAGTTCAACAAACAACGATTACAATCACATAACAGCATAAATTGAAGGCATGAATTCACAGTCCTCTCAAAATTGTAATGAGCAAGCCTATCAAATTTTTATTGTATTTAAGAGCAGAGCAGAATTGACCATTTATCGGCCATTGGAACGACTAAAGAAAAACTTACACAAACCATTCAATGTTCCAAATAGAAAGTTCAGGAGGGTTCAAGATTATTTATTTAAAGCCATTACACATGGCTAGCAGGACCAAATGGGAACCACCATAACTAACAACCACCACGAAGGCGCAGGACAAGGTGCAAGGTAGACTCCTTCTGGATATTGTAATCGGCAAGGGTCCTCCCATCCTCGAGCTGCTTCCCAGCAAAAATCAACCTCTGCTGATCAGGTGGGATGCCTTCCTTGTCTTGGATTTTAGACTTAACATTGTCAATAGTGTCAGAACTCTCCACCTCCAAGGTAATGGTCTTGCCAGTAAGGGTCTTCACAAAGATCTGCATGCCGCCACGAAGACGTAGTACCAAGTGAAGGGTGGATTCTTTCTGGATGTTGTAGTCTGCAAGGGTGCGTCCATCTTCAAGCTGCTTTCCAGCAAAAATCAACCTCTGCTGATCTGGTGGGATGCCCTCCTTGTCCTGTATCTTGGCCTTCACATTGTCAATAGTATCAGAACTTTCAACTTCCAATGTGATTGTCTTCCCTGTCAGAGTCTTCACAAATATCTGCATGCCACCACGAAGACGAAGGACCAAATGGAGAGTGGACTCCTTCTGTATGTTGTAGTCAGCAAGGGTACAGCCATCCTCAAGTTGCTTACCAGCAAAGATCAGCCTCTGCTGGTCTGGTGGGATCCCCTCTTTGTCCTGAATCTTTGCCTTGACATTATCAATGGTGTCTGAGCTTTCAACTTCCAATGTGATAGTCTTGCCAGTGAGGGTCTTCACAAAGATTTGCATGCCACCACGAAGGCGAAGCACCAAGTGGAGGGTGGATTCCTTCTGGATGTTGTAGTCTGCAAGGGTGCGCCCATCTTCCAGCTGCTTTCCAGCGAAAATCAACCTCTGCTGGTCCGGTGGGATTCCTTCTTTGTCCTGGATCTTGGCCTTAACATTGTCAATGGTGTCGGAGCTCTCAACCTCAAGGGTGATGGTCTTTCCAGTGAGAGTTTTCACAAAGATTTGCATGCCTCCACGAAGGCGAAGCACCAAGTGGAGAGTGGACTCCTTCTGAATATTGTAGTCAGCAAGAGTGCGGCCATCCTCGAGCTGCTTACCAGCGAAAATCAGCCTCTGCTGGTCAGGTGGGATCCCCTCTTTGTCCTGGATTTTTGCCTTGACATTGTCAATGGTGTCTGAGCTTTCCACCTCAAGGGTGATTGTCTTGCCAGTGAGGGTTTTAACAAAGATCTGCATCTGATTTGCAGAAAGAGAAATGAGTGAGCATATGAAACTAACAATAATTTGAAGTACTAATCCACAAGAACAGGGTTTTAAAATAAGCTTGCTATCAATAAAAAAAAGTTAACAATAAATCCAGTTCTCGCATACCTTAATAATTTTCAAAATATATCTAAAAGGTTCAGTAAGATTAAAGGCCCAAACATTACCATAACAATCAACTAAACATTGGATTCTAAAATAAAATTGTTCAGTTAAGCCTAGCGTGTCATTCAACAACAGTGCATGTACCCACAAAACCAAAAGACCAACTTGCGATGGTTCTTGTAAAATCTAAACATACAGCAGCTACTAGGTTCCTTCAGGAGAGAGAACAAAATAGAACCACTAACATAATCTGCACGGAAAAAATTAACTAAAACAATTGCCAGAAAACAAAAGAGCAAACCATTGAACTAGCTGAAATTTTTCAAGCAAAATGTTAACAAAGACAGGTTTGCAAGGTTAATGCTACAAAATAAAACTGGAAACAAGTCAAAGATATACCAATAAATTAGCTTCCTCGCACCATAATTTATTCTTCCAGTTTAATTCAATTTATTATCCCATCCATTCCAAAGAAAATAACCATGAATCCAAAACCTCAAAAATCAAAAGGATTACTTAGGGATAAAACGAATTTAGGTTTAATAAATAAAGATCTGCTAAAATCACAAAGCATGAAAATAAAACCACATTCTAGTAAAACAAACTAAAAAGAAAAGATCAATTTCAATTCTCTAGTTTGCGATCTACCCTTTCCACATTCAGTAGATCTTCAAAACACAAACACATGATATGCCTTCCAGACAGGCAGAGAAACAGATCTACCATTTAGAAATCGAAAACTCTCAGATAATCAGATAATCCAACACTCAAGTATTATCAACCGCTGAATCGAAATAATAATAATACAAGAAAAAGGAAATCATGGAGAGATAAAATGGAAAAGGAAAAGAATAGAGAGAATTACCTTGAGAGAAGATTGATGAAGTTTTAGATCAGAAATTTCGACGGTGGGGCCACGAAAAGGAATTGGAGAACGTCTTCTACGACTCTACCTATATAGCGGCCTATACTTATGAAATGACGAAATTGTCCAATAACTTATTTTGAGAGGAAGAGGACAAGGGCGGTTTTTATCATGTTAGTGCGTACGTCACAAGAAGTTCTTTTCGTGAGTTGTGCAAGTTGCTGTAAATAAACAATAAAACAAAGTTCAATAAAAATATGTATATTTAATCAATCTACTCTATAGTTTAGACTTTTATTTGATTAAAAAAAAAGAATATCGTGTTGAATTAAAAATTTATTAAATTTTAAAAAATTTTAAAAGAGTTCAAAAGGTTTTAAAATTTCAACGATTGAAATTTTTTTTAAATTTATTAAAATTTTATAATATTTAATTTAGGCTTTTATAAAATTTATGCACATTTGATGTTATTCTCTTATGACTTTTAAAAGTCCATATAAATTTAATAATATTAAAAAAATTGCTCATTTTAGAGAATTTTATAAAATTGTTGATTTCGTTGGATTTTATAATGTTATATATTTATAATGTATAATATATATTAAAGTACGAATGGGGAGAACATTTGGTCCCCAAAAAGCCCTTACGTATTCTAATTGATAAAAAATATTATTAAAAACAATTTAATTTTAATAGATAAGTTGGGACCACATTGTGTTTATTTTTCTATTCTAATTATTATTATTATAATTTAATTTAATCCTATTCTAATTAAAAATTTATTATTTAATAGTGAGATAACTTTTAATTTTATTGAATAACTTAATCCTATTTTAATTAGTAATTTTTAATTTTATTATGATTAAGAATATAATTTAATAAATATTGAGATAGCTAATATTGGGATCATAATTTAATTAAAATATGATATAATAATATAAAATATTTTGAAGATGTTTAATAGACTAATAGCTACGTATTAGTACACTAGAGAATGAAAAAATAAAAAATAAAAATATTTTCAATCATTTATATTAATCCTAATTGTTAAATTACACAAGAATCAGAAGAAAAATTATTAATTAATTATAAATTATTTATTTTAAGGTAAATCATTAAAGAATATTAAATATCAATTAACTAAATAGGAATATTAAATGAATTAGGAATCCTAATATTAATCTAATTAACTTAAAATTTTACTATAAATAGATTTTTTAGAGCTAATTGAGAGAAAGCAAACATTGAAAAAAAGTAAACGTTACCTCTCAAGGATAAGAGGGTATAACAGTTTCAGTAGAATGGTACTGTGATTTTCTCGAAATAATTGAAATTTTCAGTTAATAAATTTTAATAATGTAAGTATATTTCATCTCTTGAAATTCTAATGAATTGACAATTTTTGATTTGTTTTATTTTATTTTATTAATTGATTTTCTTCTTTAATTTTTCACATTAAAAATTTATTATCGTAATTATATTTCATTTTTTAAAGATTTTTACTGTTTTGCTTGCTACACTAATTTTTGAAAATTTGTGCATTTATAAAAACTTTTTGGAGGTACTAATTATTTTACTCATAATATTCTAATTAAATTTTATAGTTTAGTAATAAATATAATTTTATTAGTTTTATAATTTAAATTAATTTAGTTGATAGTTGTAACTTTTTTTGAGTTTTTACATATTTTTGAATTAGAACACCTAATTATTATTATTTTTTTAGTTTTAATATTGTAATAATAATTTGATACCTTTTAGATTCACAAAGAATAAATATCAAAGAATAAAAAAAATTAATTTAAGCACATAAAAATACATGTATCTTTTCGGATATTCTATTTAATATTTTAATTAATTAAGTTTCTAAATTGACAAAAATATCATTAAAAATTTTAATTTTATTTGTTGAAAAATAAAGATAATTTAATTGTGATTATTTATGTCAATTTCCTATTTGAATCTAAATTCTATTAGGAAGAAGCGGAAGAAGAACATTAGGTTCCTAAAACGTTCTTATTAAATTTATGGATTGACAAAAATATTATTAAGGACTTTAATTTTATTGGTGAAAAAACAAAGGTAATTTAATTTTAATTTATTATGTTAATTTATTAATTTTTTATAGACGAATATTATAAACAATCTTATTCAATTTATAACATTTTGTCCAATTATTATTATTATTATTATTATTATTATTATTATTATTATTATTATTATTATGTCAGTGTTATTTTTCATCAACATTAAATTAATAACAATCAGTAGCATGGTTAGTAAGTTTAGAAGCTACAAATAAAATCATAAAGCAAAAAGATAACTAATTAACCTCGTCAATTGATAATCAACTAGGGAAAGAGGGGTGGATATTGGGTAATTAATTAGCCCTGTCAATTGATGTTTTTATTTTAATTATGAATTTTAATTAGTATAAAAATAAAATTTATCTAAAAATAAGATAAAATATTTATAATATCAATTAATGATTTCATGATAATATATCAATTTAGATTCATTTATCTTTACACTAATAAATCTAGCTACTGTTATTAATAATTCTGATTCGAATTTCACAAAATCTTATAAATTATATATTAAATTAAAGAAAATATTCCAAAAACTATAATTTTCATTGTTAGTTTCACATTTGATCAACTATTTGGTCAAATCCAACCTAACAGTAACTCCAAGATTTTTAGCTATGGTTTAGATCAAATCATTTCCTAAAACTTAAAATTAGTTAACTAAAATGATGAATTAATAAGAGAATTATAGATATATAAAAATTAAAATGCAAATGAGAACAACGAATTACATATGATAAAAAATATATATATATAAACATAAAAATTATTAAGACAATCAATTATTAAATCAAATGAATTTATTACTGAAAAAATTAAAAAAAATAATAATGAATTGTGAAATTAAATTTAGATTTTAAAAATAATATTATTATATAATATAAAAGAATAAAATAATTTATGAGCAAAAACAATGAGTGTAACGTGCAATGCATGTTTAAAAAAAACTAGTAAATAAAAAAATCATTCATAAATCTATCCTCTAACTCAAAAATTTCAAAATTTTTTTAAAATCTAACATATTATTGATCCAATACACTCCCTCTTAATAGGATGGAAGTGGAGCGCATGCCCACGAATTGTAAATTATCTAATAGGTATCTATTTAAAAATTTATTATATGTATCCGTTTCAATCTATTTAAATACCTATTTTAGTATTTATATTCGAATTCATTTAAATATTTATTACCTATGTCCATTCAAAAAGATGCTAGAAGCATTTCTTAAACCGAAATGGTACTTATGAATATTTAATTATTCAACTTTCAAATTTATTTGGAATATATTTTTTACTAACAATGAAGGGTATCTACTATCGAATTCGTTTAATTTAATGGTTAACGTGAGCGGGATCGCCATTGATGATGTTGGCATTATAGAGTTTTCATAGTCGGTAGCGATAAGTTTTTTAACGAAAAAAATAATGATTTTAAAAAAGATGATGCATTTTATTTTTTAATCCCTCATTATTTTTTAGTTTTTCATTTGACTCTAAAATCTTTTAATTTGTTAAATTAGATTTTGAAACTAATTTTTGATTTGATATATAAAATCACTGTGATTCCATCAAAATTAATATAAATCTATAAAAAAAAGTCTCATAAATCTCATAAAACTTTATGTAGAATTCTAATAAAATTTGTGAAAATTTTAAAAAATTCTTCAATTCTATTAAATTTAATAATTTTTTAAAAATCTAACACAATTTTTTTAGGATGACTGATCAACCAATTGGATAACTAAATTATTGGTAATGACCGATTCATTGGATATGTAGTTTTTTATTCAATGGATTTATGATTAATAAGGATGAAAATTAATCAAACCTTGATCGGTCTCTCAAATTTAATTTATATTTATTTAATTTGATATATTAGAAAAATGGAAATGAAGGCCTACTATTTTTTGTTAAAGCAATTTTGCATCTTTTTGGCTGTTGCCTCAGAGGCTATGAAAGGGAAATAAAATAAATGCCAAGAAATGAATAAAAATATCAATAAGAAAATGAAAGTAGCATATTTGTCACGATCCAAAACCGTGGGTCGGACCGGCACTAGGACCTAGGTAAGCTTAAGGCACCCGAGGCCCGTAGTAAGCATAAACTATCACAATCCATCCCTATTATCAATTAACTATCGGAATAGTAAGCCCATATTATGACATTTTTCATAAGACAATCAGAGTTAATAATTCTGACCCAGCATTAGTATTAAGTACTATTCACAACTCGGACCCATATCCATATAATAAAAATATTTTCTCATACAAATATTTATTTGTCATAATATGTTCAAACTGTTCCTATCATACAATCTCCAGATAGTCATTTACACTCCACAATTTATTTATAGTCACATGATAATTCTATTACAAACCAATATTTATTTAAACATTCTAACTGTGGAGTAAAATAAAATGTGCGGAGTATTCCAAATATTAAGAGAGAGTTATACTAACATGATCAATCCTCTGCGAAGAAGGAAGCAGAGTCTTATGGACCAACAATATCCTTATTCCCTGAAAAATATTTACGGAAGGGGGGGTGAGTTTCACTAAACTCAGTGAATAATAATAAATAATGCAAACCCACACATTCAAGCAGTATGCTTTTACAATATAATAAATGACATACTTCACAAGCACGTGTCATACAACAGCATCTTCAAACAAGTCACATTCAAATACTCACAACATGTGGAAATTAGTCAGTGATGTCACAAATCCACCTATTGGTCCCAGGCCAATTCCATAATAATAATATTATATATAATAGGGAGCCGATCCCCCATACTAGGCCCACTGACCCATAGTGACACACGTCGTCCCAATTTCCACCCAGATACAAAAGCACATTATTTCACATCACACTTATTCACAAAAATATTCAATATAATAAATGCAATATG
>CANUEX010036873.1:0-10386 GCA_948099535.1 Jatropha multifida
ATACTTAAGCATCAAAACTTACATTTTTCAAACACATACTTAACTTAAACTTATTTTTCTTAACTTCTTTAAAATTACAACTTCTAAAGTTCATCAACACCTACTCATGTTCCCTCCAAAAATAATACTTTCATAATACACATATATACTTAGCTTAAAATACTTAAAACCAACATTTAGCAAAACATTTCAAAGCCTAAACATTTTTACTTCAAAATATTATCCAACTTTCAGACTTATACTTATAAAAAACTATACTTATCAAATATGCATATGTATAGCTTAAACTACTTAAAAACCACCATTTAGAAAAATAAAAGCATGCCTTACCACCCTAGGGTTTTCACGACCCAAAATCGTGGGCTGGATCGGCACTAAGACCTGAGTATGCTTAAGGCCTCCAAGGCCTGTAGTAAGCCTGAACTATCAAAAGTGCTATCTTTATTAATATCTGGCTTTGGAAACAGTACGCCCATATTATGACATGGCGCAAAAATCAATTGATATGATTCTTAGCCCAACTTCAATATCACATTTGATTCATAGCTCGGGCTTATACTCATTTAATAAAAGTATATTTCATGCAAAATTCACCAGTTATAATATGGTCAACTTTTCCTGTCATAATTTATCCAAATTTTAGAAAGTACTCCACATGTTATTTATCAGCGCGCAATAACATTTACATATCCAAATATCGATTTATCACCCTAATTGCGGAATTAGACAAAATACTTAAAATATTCCAACATCTCACATAGTTCATATACTAACATTTTCAAACTGATGTTAAATAACATATCTCTACAAAAAAGAGACAGAGCGTCTATGAATCGGCAATACTTCTATTTCTTAGAAAAGTTTATGGAATGGGAGGGTGAGTTTCACCAAACTCAGTGAATAACAATAAATAATGCATGACCAGACAATCACGCAAAATGCATCTCTAATCATAGAATTGATCATACTGTCAGTCATGCATATGTCACAGTATTAGCATCCACAATTATTTCATCTTTAAACAATCAATCACGTGGAAATTAGTTTGTGGCGTCACCGAAATCCCATGAGCCATCCTCTCATTTGGCTCATCCTCTCATACGTGTGCACTAGGGAGCCGATCCCTTGTACCTGGCCGATTGGTCCAATTCTCGCTTGACCAGCCCTCTCATTATTTTTCCATACTCTCTTTTCTTTTTCGTACCATCAGGTGACCAACCTGTGGTTACTCATATCATATCATTATACATATCATTAGGTGCACACGGGGGCGCTGTCTCCCATACTTGGCCGACAGTATCAAAGACCGCCCTCACAAACCCATGGTGACCCACTTCATTCTAATTCCACTCAAAAAAGTCAATCCATATCACAGCACATTTAATCAATAATTCATCCAATTGCCAATTATCAAATTGATAATTAATATGCATATCAATAATTAACATGCGTATTATAAAATGTGATGATATGATTATTAAATAATAGCATAATATAATTTGATATAAAAATATATAATGATATTATGTAATAAAATTATAGTGATATAAAATCATTATGAAATGCATATCATGCACCATTTATCATTACTCATAGTGATTATAGGATATTCAAATCCTAGTTTTGATTCCGGCTTTGAGGGACCGTGGATGAGCTCGGACGATCTAGAAATTAAGAATATGGAGAGAGATCATCAGATAACTATTTATTTTGAAATAACAAATAGAGAATTAACCTAATAAACTACGTGCTACCCTCTCTATTAAGTCCAATCTAATTTCAGTACCGCTTTGCTGCCAAACATTAATTAATTCAATTTCTCGTCACGACCTTAAGAAAAAATAATCTAGATTCACTACCAATATATTATAACCAATAATATTCTTATGTCAAATAAATATAATCCTTTCGCCAACAGTCCTCTTCTTACTTGGTTTAATTACAGTCTTCGAACATCCAATAAGTATCTAACTTATTTACTTTAAATAATCCTTAATAAACACAAAATATGTCTCTGTATCGAATCACTTAATTCACTGATTTTAATAACCTTAAAAATATATTCGTATTTCTATTTATCAAGTAACTAACAATAATCCTGTAATAACATACTTTTTATTTTACTCAATATTCAACTTAATGCCTTAATTCAAATCAATATACCAACAATTTTCACCATTAAATCCATAACCCAATATTAATTGATCTCCGAATATATCTTTTTATGTTTACGCTCTAATACCTAACATTAAATTCTTTAAAACTAATTATTAACTAAACTATTTTTATTAATTAAATTCTTCCTACCTAATCAAATATTCATTTTCTTAACAAAATTAATTCTCAAACCCAATAATTCAACCAATTACATTTCTTAATCTTATTACAAAAATATTCTACTATAAATTTTATTCCCAACCTACAATTTATTTTTAATGGGTAAACTACTAAATCAAATATATGTTCAATACCTCAATTAATAAATCAATCTCCACAATAAACCAATTTCTCACACAATTAAAATTGAAGAAGTTAATTAAAAATTCTAGGGATATTTTTAATACCCTCAATCACACAATATTGTCCAAAATCATAGATTGGGGCAATCGAAGCAAAAGACCGCTGGATCAAAGAACCAGCTGCTGGAGCGGTGGAGACAGGCAGCGGCGTTGGAGCTGCTGGACTCAGGTGGAGAAAGCGGCGGCCGGCGCAAAGCTTCTTGTGGAGGCTCGAGGTGGCGCTGAAGTTACTGCAGGTGACCGGTATGAAATGACGCAACACAAAGGGAGAAGAAGCAACGGCTGGCCTGCTATGCTTGCTACCGTCGTGCGGACCTGTTGGTGGTGCGATGGTGCTGCTGCCGATGCAGTGAGAGGGAGATAGAGACGGTGAGAGAATCAATGAGAGAGAGAAGGAAGAGTAGAAGAAGAAGAATATGAAGAAGAGAGAGAGAATGTAACATGGAGAAGGAAAGGTAAGAAAAGAAAGAAAGAAAAACAAAAGAAAAAAAATATTAAAAAAATACTATAAATTTTGAGTTTCCAGAATGTGCTAGACCATTCTGGTTCAATTCGAACCGGTTTGGTCCAGTTTAATAAATCCACTTGGTTTGCAATTGGTTTTTGGCAAAATCAAATGGGTTTACGGGTTTGGTTAAATTTTACGTGGCTTAAATTTACAGGCCAAAATTTTAGAATTAAGATTTAGATGAATATTTTCTAAAATTAAATTTTTTGGGTATTTCAAGGGTGGTTCAACCTCTTTGTATCAACAAAGGGGAAGGAGTTTCCCTTCCGCCAAATACCACATTTTAAGCCAAAATACTTAATCAAAACATTAAAACCATTACTTAAAAACATTTAGTCTTAAACTCATCTTTTACACCTTGAAACTTTCTTTAATTCTTAGAGAAATACTTGAACATTAAAATACCAATTAGTGGTTTTAAGCATCATTAAATTACTTAAAAATAAATTCATTAACATTAAAACAACATAAAAGCATGAAGCAAAAATTCATGCCCTTTCTCCTAAGGAGGTTCGGCCATGTGTAGGGGAAGGAGAAGGGGATGTCCCTCTTCCCATTCAAGCATCTCATCATGCTTAGAAAACATGGAAAATCATATAAAAACTACCAATTAAGTGATTCCCCAACAAAATCACAAATAACTCAAAATTCATTCAAAACCTAAAAATTTGAAACTCAAAGAAAATGGGAAGGGAAGTGTAATATTATTGCACTAACCTTAAAAACAAGCTTGAATAGGCTTAGAAATCCTTATTCCTTAACCTTTTCCTTCCCTTTAGAGGATGGTTCTCCAACCTCTTCAAAATAGAAAAAATCAACATTAAAATCAAGAAATGACACAAGGAGAAGATGGAGCGTGATTTAGTGCCCAGTCTAACATATCTAAGCTATGAACTACTTAATTAAATCATTATAGTCAAAAATCACAACTTACTTGAACTTGTAGTAAACTCTAATTTCTTAAATTTTATTTCCAAATACCACTCTTTTATGCTTAATTGTTCAAGTCTTATTACTAGACTTTGGTTTAATTCACTTAATTTTGGGTAGTTTAGTGGTAGAGAAAATGAAAGAACATGGAGGAGAAAGAGGAAGAAGTAACATTGGAGATGGGAGAAGAAGGAGAAGAAGATGGATTTGGATAAGTGTTGATTTTTAAGTAGCAAAGTCAAACTTGGCTACCTCATTTTATGTCAAATGGATAGCTAGGATTAAGTTTCTAGTATTCTCATCCAATAGCTCTAAATATTCACCAAATAATTCTCTTCTAAATATTATTAAACTCCACCAATTAATTAATTTAACTCCATACAAATAATTCCTCAATTTTTCTTAATACACTACCCTAGAAAACACTATTCATTATATACTTAAATTCTCCAAAAATATTCATGAAATATTTTCTACCCATCTAAATCATATAAACATACTCCAAAAATATTAAATAAAATATTAAGCATCAATAGTAATTTTTTCAGACCGAAATATTACAAAGTCCCGAATTGGTGGTACTATTCACAGGCCGGTAAACTTCTATTCACCAAATAATTTATTACTTACTTTGTCATGAAAATTTATATCTTAACTTTAATTAATCAAGACCAATCACATAAAATCTAATTAAATCCACAAATATGAATTATGTTCAATATCATTATCGGGTCTAAATAAAATATTATTTCCCTCTTGGGTGATACCATTCATGACTTGACCAAATAATACCATTTTAATATCTCTAAAATTTTGGGGTGTTACAAATCCAAAAAAACAAGGCGACCAATACCAATCTAGAAAAACAGTGCGACTAGTGCGAATCCAGAAAAACAGGGCAACCAACGCCAATCCATAAAAATGGGGCGACCAACCCCAATTTAGGAAAACGGGTGATCAGCACCAAATACATTCCAGAATCAGCGTACCTAGTGCTAATGGATTTAGTAAACAGAGCGATCAACGCTAACATAAACATGGAAACTAGCGCCAGTTCAATCAAACAGGACGATTAGTGCAAAACTAGCTAGAAATAAGCGACCAGTGCCAAACTCATTCATAATAAGGCAATCAGCGCCTTAGGCAAATACAAGGTAGGCAAGTCAATGCAACATATGGGCAACCAGTGTGACGTTCAAGCAATCAGTGCAAGTCATAAATTCAAGCATCCAGTGCAAACATAATAAGCAGAACAAACGTGCATAAAATAAAAGATTTTGTGAGAATGGATAGCAGATCCTATAAAATTTGGTGCTCAAATTAGGGCACAATAGCCCAAAATGTACCAATATGGCAACCAGTGCCAATAAAAATGCATCAGAATCAAGAAAGTCCTACTACCTACACTTCCATGTCCGTTCCTCCCTCCCAGCCGACCACAAGTTGCCTATCCTCTCACAGTGAGGGAATCAAAGAGTGTTGCTCGAAGATGCTCCACAACCACTGAAATCTCATAAGCCCACTAAATGCTCGACTATAAGTGATAGCAGAAAGGGGTCAATGATAAATATCAAGATTTAGCTAAATAATAATAATAATAAGAGTAGAGGGAGAAAAGGAGTTTATCAGTACATAAGCAGGATACACTGGGTAACCATCAAGCCCCCCCTCTGGCACTGTGTAGTAAGTGGTCCTCGCCGAGTCAAAATAAGGGACCCTCTCCTGCGATTTCGGCCTCAAGCGAAGGGGATGTTAGTAAATCAAGAACCCTCAGACGCAGGTGCATGACTAGTTGAGGATGATCCTCCACCAGTAGAGCTGCCAGTGAACGCCAAAGGGTGACTACTCGGGCCAAATCCAACTCCCATACCCTCTACTATGTTAAAGACAACCTCCGGGTCTATATCAAAATCAAAATCTTTTATGGCCTCCACACCATCGCTCTGCCTTTGTGATGATGATCTACTCCCCACAGCTGAAGACAGACCTATCTAGAGGGAGTTCAACCCGAGGAGCTAATGTAGCTGCAACCCAATCAGCATATGTGTCCCTAGCAAGCAAGAATGACTCGATCGACTCTCCTAGTGCCTTCTCATTCTAGTTCTCTATGTTGATGCCATCCAACATATCCACTAGAGGGTTGGCTGAGATTCGATATAGGCCCATGATCTGATGGTAGACTCGCACACCCAAACAGTACAGCTTCATTGACCCGCACCTCAAAAGGACTCAGCTGTGCATCACAGTCTAAGCTTGTTGTATGTTTCCCTCTAAAGTAGTGCCTAAGACACACTAAAACATACGAATCCTCATTTATCCAGAGAAGATACCCGCAGATGTCAAAATTCAAACCTCGGTTAAAAGAAAGGATGCGTGAGCCACTTAGCACATACCTGAGCTAGGTACAACTCATTGAATCTCTTCCTCAAAGCCAAATGATCCTCTTTGGATTGTCGCCCTATTAAATTTGGTCTGAAGTAGTGCATCGCCAGAATCTCCAGAGGTACATCCTGAGTTAGCACAGGAGCGATGAAAGGAAAAAAGAAGAAAGCCAAGGCCTATAAATAAGGGTCAGGTTTCAACATGAAAATAGTTAATTTTAAAGAATACGCAAGAAGAAAGTGATTCGAGAAAAGCATAACTCTCAGATATGCGTAGTACCTCTCGACCTAGTTCGGCCACAGCCGCTCTATCTACCCTTATTGTTATACATCGTCGCCTTGAAAGTGTTGCTTCAATCATACTCTCTAAGCAAGCTCCAGTCCGCTAAGGATGCCACGAAGGAAAGATCAATGTGATCTGCCCAGTCATGTGCAATCGTGCATCCTAAGATCAAAAGGAGGGAAGCACGGGTCAACCAATCAGTAGTGGCTCTCTCTCCCCCTTCTTGACTCAACTCTCTCAGCTAGTCACATAAAGTACTACGATGGTACAACCCGCTGGCACTAAGCTTTGGAGTAAAACCCAGTAGATCTGCGAAACGCTCAAGTGTCAGCATGGAGGAGTCTACGTCTATAGGGCAAGAGCCAAAATGAATCCCCGTCAAAACTGTAAACTCGAAGGGTGTAAGGGTCCACTTTCCAATAGCTGTATGGAAGGTATTAGTGGTTTCCCACCATCTCTCTACCAGTGCCCTCCATAAAGGGAAGTAGGCATGGACATTCTCCATTGTCACTAAATGGTGCAAACCAGTAGGGGCTATTATCTCAGTGACAACAAGGTACACATAACCCTTGCCACTACACTAAGGTCCCATCGTCCTTCTTTGGAATGGGCTCTCACTTGTCAAGTACACACAGAAACACACAATAGCACAACTATTAATTCAAGTTCAAATTCCTATATGCATATCTAGCTAACACTGTAACAGTCTATTTTTCAAAGTCTTTTATAATGTTGGTAATAGTGATTTATCGGTCTGTGAATAGTACCGTTAGTCCGGGACATGGTATTATTTCTGTTTGAAAAAATTACTACGCATGTCTAATTTGTTATTTAATATTTTTAGAGCATGTTTGCATGATTTAGGTGGGTACAAAATATTTCATGAATATTTTTGGAGAATTAAGGCATTTAATGAATAATATTTTCTAGTGTAGTGTATTAAGGAATGATTGAGGAATTATTTTTATGGAGTTAATTTAATTAATTTGTGGAGTTAAATAATATTTGGAAGAGAATTATTTGAGGAATATTTAGAGTCATTAGATGAAAATACCTTGACTTGATCTTGGCCCTTCATTTAGCATAAAATGAAGAAGCCAAGTTTGACTTTGCCACTTCATTTTACTACTCATTAACACTTTCTCTTTCTTCTTCATCCTCTTCCATGCCACTTCTTCTTCTTCTTCTTCTTCCTCCATTTTCTCTCATTTCTCTACTTCAAAACCTCACCCAAATCACCTAATTTAGCCTTGAATTAATAATCAAACCTTAGGAACTAAGCAAAAGGAGTTGGAACTTGGAATTTCTAAGCTTGAAAATTGAAGTTGCCATTGAAGCAAGTAAGTTGTGAATTTAAATTTTTGTGAATTAGTGAGTAGAATTCAAGGATTAGGCATGTAATTGATGCATTAAATCATGCTCCATTCATTTCTTTGGTTAATTTTGATTTTTATGTGTTTCTCCTACCTTGAAGAAGTTGGAGAACCATCTTCCAAAGGCAAGGAGAAGGCAAAAGAGTAGAGGTTCTAAGCTTCTTAAAGCTTCATGTAAAGGCTAGTGCACTAATATCTCTTTTCCCCTTTCATTTTCTTAAGTTTTCAATTTTTAAGTTTTTGAATGAAATTTTAAGAATTGTGTGGGAAAAGAGTATTTGAATGTTTTAACTTGGTTTTCAATGATTCTTAAGCATGATTAGATGCTTGAATGGGGAGAGAAACCTCTCCTTCCCCTTCATCTAAGAGAGGCCGAACCTCCATAGGAGGAAGAGCCTTGAGTTTTGATTTTATTTTGATTTTAAGGTGTTTTTGAATTGTTTATAAGCATGATAAAGTGCTTAGATGGAAGGGAAACCAACCCATTCCTATCATACTAAGAGTGGCTGAACCACCTAGGGTGAAGGGCCATTAGTTTTCTTGGATTTTTATGCTTGAATTTGACTCTAATGAGTAGAATAATAAGTAATTTAGTGGTGGCGTAAACCTCTACCTAGTACCCTAATGTTTGAGAAATTTCCAAAACTTAAAGATAGCTTTAAATGTCTAAAAGTGAGTTTTTAAGGTTAAATGTGTTTAAGTAAAGGTGTTGATGCCCTAACTAAGTAATTCTAACTTGAAAAATGGTGTTTGATGGAAAGGAGTCTCCTTCCCTTCTTATAACCTAAAGAGGCCGAACCACTCTAAGGTGGTAAGGCATGTTCTTGTCCTTTTAAACATTGATTTCTAAGTATTTAAAGTTAGGTGTGAATGTGTATTTAAGAGATATGATTTTGATTTGGAACATAAGAAAGAATTGATAAGTATTTACAAGTTGTAAGTTAAGTATTTTTAAAATAAAAAGTATTAAGTTATGAAATGTTTTGCTAAGGAATTATGAATAAGAAATAAGATTATTTATAAATAAATGGAATTGTTTTGGGCTCTTATGTACTTGGTTGAAATGTGGTATGATATGATTCATTTATATAAGATGAGCATGCTCGACTTTAATGCCTTTATGATATGATATGAGCTATGATCATATGCTAGGCTCTGGATTCCTTATGTTTAAGTGGACGCGCTTATTATGTATAAGTAGGCTTTAATGCCTTTATGTTATGGTTGGTGACCTAAGGCCAAATATGTTATGATATGGAATCAATCTGTCATTGTTCCTCCTAGTATGCTTAAGCCCCAAGAAAAATGAAAGTAACAACGCATATGTTTTAGATGCTAAAAATACTTTTGTTATGTTTTAACCGAAAGTAAGGAAAAGAATTTTTAAATGAACAATTTATATACACTTATTATTTTGTTAACTTATCGTTAAGTTTGCTTGTGACTTATGTTTTAAGTATTTTTAATATAATGGAGATTTCATTATTTATTTCTAAGTATTTTATAAGAAATATGTTCAAGTATTTCCCTTCTATTTAGCACCACTGAGTGATATACTCAGCGCGTTGATTTTGTCACGTGCAGGTGATGTGGAAACCCCAAGATTAGCATGCAATCTGAAATTCTAGCAAGCAATTCAAGCAAGAACACTAACCAAAGACAATCCCTTCCCTACCAAACCCCCAAACAACAAGGATTGAGAACGTGGATTATAGGGCAGAAACAACAAGAAAGAAAACACCACAAAATGAAATCTTGATAAGTAATCAATTCTTGATGCAACAAGTGAAGAAAACAAACTCTCCACTCAAAGAAAAAAACAAGCAGCCACAAGTTTGTGATAAAAAAACATCTTCCCATTTTACATGTTAAGGAGGCTATTTATATGCCTCAAGCAAACCTAACCCTAATGAAACATATCTAAATAGGCTGCCCTAAGGTCCAATAACATGGGTTCATCCAAAACACACTAAATGAAGTCATTTTAGGCCCAAATAAACAAGTTAATTTAGGCCCAGTCACATGAATAATAAAATCAGCCCAAAACAATAAAGCCATGTAATTTTAATAGGGCCTTTACAAAGCTTAACATTAACTTTTTCAAGCCTCCACAAGAAAAAGAGGTCTTAGCCCATAATTCCCATATTCATTTAGCTTTAGCTCTTTATCTACAAAATGTTGTATGTAGCCTTGTAATGCCTCTTTCAGCCTTTTTGCCTTGGATCTAGTTATTGATCCCGTTAGGAAGGCAAAAGGGTCCTTAACTCCAGGCCCACACTCTATGCTCATATCATTCCCTCCCTCCTCAAAAAGATTCGTCCTCGAATCTGCATCCATATCAAAAGGAGAAAGATCAGATACATTAAAGGTGGCAGAAACATTATACTCACCT
>CANUEX010036919.1:0-10360 GCA_948099535.1 Jatropha multifida
CCCCCCCCCCCCCCCCCCCCCCCCCCCCCCCCCCCCCCCCCCCCCCCCCCCCCCCCCCCCCCCCCCCCCCCCCCCCCCCCCCCCCCCCCCCCCCCCCCCAGAAATTCACTTAATTCAGGCTTGTGGCTTGACTTTAGTGAGCATTAGCTCATGCCTCTATTTTGCTTTTTACTAGCCCAATAAGGAGAGTTCAATCATAAAATCAGTAAAAATGTTTGTTTGTTCTTTTTGTGGAAAGAGCAACGATCTGCTAGTTGACAACTTGAATTGTAAAATATGGGCGTGCCAGGTGTGTGAAGTATACCAATTGACAATTAATATCGCGCTTGATTTGACTTCTATGTGTGGGTTTGCATCCACGGTATATGTTTCAACAATCATGTAATTAAAGTAAATTGATATATGAATTTGTAAATAAAGATTTGATTACTTGAAATGTTAAGGACATTTGATTGCTTGAAATGTAAATTGCTTGCTTATTTTGAAAAGAGAGCTTATAATTACAAGAAATGTAATAAATAGTGCTTAGAAAAAATAAATGCAAGGGTTTGAAAATTAAATTGCTTGACTTTTTGGATAGTTTGAATTGATTTGTTGAATTTATCGGAGAATTTAGTTGGCCTACTATGTTGTTCCTTTGCACTTTTTATAGCTTTACAGACGGCTACCAAAAGATCCACTAACCTTGTTCCCATTAGTGAGTCCCCTCCCAAGTGCCATTAGAAAGATCCAAAGGATGGAATCCATTTAGACGGGCCCATTGGTCGGTTTCCTATGGAGTGATAGGAACTCCTTAGGATTCCTTTTATTTGATTATAGTTCAGTGCAACACTTATGTGGTTGGATTAGCTCTTTGGAGCCCTTTGACAGTGTGTGGTGTGTTTAGAATTACCACCTTAATTTGTTTCTCTTTTTGGGGAAAATATAAGGTAAAAATCCCATGATTAGCTCCAATTTTATTTTTGCTCTTTAGGATAGAAGCACTAGCCTCGAATCATTAGGTTCAAGGACTAGGTTTTCGGCTTCTTTTCATATGAATCTCATGGTTTGGGAAATTAAGCAAGTAATTAGAAGTCAATTTTTGCATGAATGCCGAATTATTGATGCATGATCATATTTATATTGCAAGGCAACTATAGACAAAAAAGCATAAATATTGAAAACCCATAATTCAGAGAGGAGCCCAACTATAACCTCGTTTATCAAGGATTTTAGGTTGTGCAACATATTCACCTTAATTGCAATTGCTTTGTTTAGTTCGGGGCCTGCTACCTTAGTTAAAATCCTAGATATGCCTTCGTACCTCATTTGCATGAGGATATAAGGGAGCACAAAGTTCTACCATTGATTAGGATGGTAGGTTTTGGGTGCCATTCTTAAAATGAGCTTATAAGGTGTTGGATAGATTAGCCTTTGGGTGCCATACGGACTGGTCTTTAAGTGGAAAACTAGTTTTGCAATTTTATCGGACAGATTGGGCTTAAAGCATGTTATATGCCATATGGACCAAGCTTAATTAACAAAGCTGAGTTGAGTGATTATACCCTATGACAAGGGGTTTGAAAGTCATGAGGTGCAAACGACGTTCGATCGAGCTGATTCTCATGCCTTTGGAACCATAGTAGAATTTCCTAAGTCTGGTGCTGAGATCATGGTCAACAATTTGCCTCCTCGGAAGAACAAAGCTAATCTTTGTTCAAGTTTATGGACCTCGATTTCAACCAATTTGCTTGGACTTCTAGCTAGAGAACCATACTTGACAGGTTGTGGTGATGTCTGGAATATCCTGTAAAAATTTCATCTAACTCTGTGAATATTTTTTTAAATCAATCTGAGTCAACTAATTTTTAGGTCCTTTTCTTAAAAGTTTGTCACGCAGGAGGATAGAATTTTGTTTGAAAACTTGTCAAAGTCACATAGGCTATAACCATGTGAGATTCTGATTCCAGATGAGTCTCAAAAAGTCTTATCATTTGGCAAAGGCGAGCTTGCTTCTCTCTATTTTTTATAAATAAGGGGTGGTGGTGGAGCCTTACTCTCACTAATCTTTTCTCTCTTACATTCTTACTCTCTCTAATTGGAAATTTAACAGCCTAATTTTTTGATGTTGTAAATAGTGATTTACCAATTTGTGAATAGTACCATCGGTCTGGGACTTGGTATTATTTTGGCCCGAAAGAATTACTATGAGTGTCTAATATGTTATTTAATATTTTTGGAGCATGTTTGCATGATTTAGGTAGTTAGGGAATATTTCATGAATATTTTTGGAGAATTGCGGCAACTCACGAATATTATTTTTATTGTGGTATATTAAGGAATAAATGGTGAATTATTTTTGGAAAGTTAATTTAATTAATTTTTGGAGTTAAATAATATTTAGAAATGAATTATTTGAGGAATATTTAGAGCCATTGGATGAGATTACCTAAGACTTGATCTTGGCCATTGATTTAGCATTAAAAGAGGAAGCAAAGTTTGACTTTGCTACTTAAGTAATCTACACTTTCTCTTTCTTCTCTCCACCATCTCCACGCCACTTCTTCTTCTTCTTTTTCTTCTTCTTCTTCCATCTTTCTTTCATTTTTCTACCACAAATCACCACCAAATAACCCAATTAAATCATAGAATAGTGAATTACTCTTAAGAAATAAGTGGTAGAAGCTTGAATTTGGAGTTCCTAAGCTTTGGATTTAAAGTTGCCATTAAAGAGGTGAGTTGTGAACTTTTCAGTTTTGACGTTTTCTAGGAGCTGTACTAGGAGCAACTTCACCTTCTTGATGTTTTCTCCTCTCTTTTGGTCTACCTACCTTTCTTTTAAGTTCTGGTGGACAAACTTTAGAAAATTGAGTATCAGATTACATGTCATAGTAAGGGATGGAATTAATCACTCCACTATATGCCTTCCTATACATCTCCACAGTAAAATATTTGTGACAATAATCTTCAATATTTGCTCTATTATAGCCAATTGCAATAGCAACATGTTTGCAAGGCACTCTAGAGATTTCCCACCAACTACAAGTGCAAGTTTTTTTATTTAAGTCAATAGCAAATGAAATAGGTCCTTCATTCACTTCATATCATCTAAATTAATTGGCAACATCTTGCAAAACCTGCTCCTGATAATCTTACTCAAATTTATCCTACAAGTTGGTGTTACTCTCCCCTCCCAACTAGATGCCCTTGATAACCTCTTATGCAACCTTATCATACATTTCCTTCTTATACTATTAATGAGGGTCACCATAGGTTTGTTCCTCAACCTATCCACCTAACTATTGAAGCTATCAGTCATATCATTAGTAACATCATCACTTTTTGCCTCTGGCCAAAAGACTTGTCTGGACCAATGTGATAAGAGGATATTGAGCAACCATGCTGCTAGTCTCCCTTCATGTTTATTCTCAATAGTTTTCATAAATTCTCTAAATTCATATGAATATGTTGCTTTCGCAGCCATCCAGAATTCCTTTCTCAACATAACTCCAGAAAATTGCATTTTAAGGTTCATGAGGAGATGTCTACAACAATATCAATGAGATGCATTTGGAAAGTGCAATCTCACAGCCTTTATTAAGCCTAAGAAATGCAATTACACAATTCAGTCAATGACAAAATAATACACAATATAAAGTATCTTATATTTATTTTAAATAAATGCATTTTAATAAAAGAAATGCAAAACACACAAATATATAAGATATAAATATTTAAGATACATGTATTTAAAACACACACCTTTTGTCAATCTAACATGATAGTCCAGGGCTTCTCTTCAGTTCCACCTCCAATGCATTGATATAGGTAATTTAAGAAAAATTTCAGCTTGCAAGACACTCAAATTGCACATTTGCAAAAGCTAACGGGAAAACACTCCTATTCCCATCTACACTAACTGCACTCAAGAAACATCCTCTAAAAGGACCTTTTAAGTGTACTCCATCGAGTCCATTGAAGGGTCTACACCCTTCTAAAAATCTCAATTTCATTACCTCAAAGAAAACAAAAATGCTACTAAACTGTATAAGATCAGAATGTGTCCTGGGCATTGATTCAAATTTCACAAAAGACCCAGGATTAGACCTTTGTAAATTTGCTATATATTGGTGCGAGTTGTTATAGCTCTCTTCATGAGACCCTTCTGCCTTTTGTCTTGCCAAATGTCTAACATTGTGCAACTGCCAATAATCTAGCTTAATGACCCATTTTGTACTCATTTCATTCTGCATAAGTTCAAAACTTATGTTTGGGTCAGTAGCCAATTGATCAACCAGCTCCTGCTTCACCCATTTAGTATTCATATTAGGATTTCTATTACCAATGGGCCTTACACAATTATGCTCCATCTGTAATGTTTTTGCAACAAAAGTAGTCAAATCAGGTGCAACACTAGCATGAAACCTAAAGGGACAGCCATCAACCTTGCATTTAGCTGTCACTCTAACACTATCGTTCTTGATCATCTTCACTAAGTACCCACCTCTCACTGCGTAATCCCTTAATGCTTCTCTGCAAGTATCAACATTGAGAAATACATCTCTAATCTTGAAATCAATAGCACCCTCTTGAGGTGTGACAAAGATATTGTCATACAATTTCTTAAATGGATCAGTTGGTTTTCTCCTTCTCCTCCTCTTTATCACTTCACTTACTTCATCTTCATCCTCACTTTCTAAAGCAAATTGCTCGTTATCAACATCCACATCACTAAGAGTATCATCAAAGTCATCCTCTAAAACATCATCCTGACCTTCAACATGCATTTCCTCAGGTTCTAGTATAATATCTCCCAAAATTTTATCATCATCTTCATCATTTCCTGAAAACACATAGTTTTCATCATCAGAATCACCGTCTTCCAAACCTCCATCATCCTCTTCTACTTTTACTTCAGTCCTCTTATTGGTATCATGTCCCTAAACATGTATTTCTTCTTCTGTACTTCTTCAGAATGTCTAGTATTTCTTACATTTCTTGTAGGTGCAGTTATAGTAGTTAATCCCCTAGGTCTCCCTCTACTTTTTTTTGTTAAGGTTGTTCACCATTTCTGCAAACTGAGTATCATCACTACATGACCTGTCCCAAACATATGAACCTCTAAGAAACTGTCTCTGCTCTCCCCCTCCAACTTCATTTTGTTCCCTACCTAAACTTTTATCAACATTGCCACCACTTAATTCATAAATTTCTGGATTCAAACCACCTATATTTTCTAGACTGCCAAGGTTTTTTGCAATTCTAGCATTTGCATTCTGTGATTTTTCATGAATTTCTAGCATGAAGGAACCTATATTATGTGCAACTTCATTGTTTTCTGTCACTACATCTTAAGTAGTTTTTGTTTTTATTACCCATAACACCACCCACAGTCTCAGCTTCCACTTCAGTATTATGTGAACTTAATCAACCAACATCCTCCATTTCTACATGAGATTCCATAAAAGTCAAAATACTAGGTTCTGCATCAGCAGTTGGTACTTGGCTTTGTAAATAACCCACAATAGGCTGAGAAACTTCTTCATAACGATGCTCCAATAGCATAGGACCAATGTTGTCATCAACTTCACTATAAAAATTGCCAGGCATAACTACTCGAAGGGGAGATGTTCTGTTAGCTAAGCGTAATATGATTACTATAGTGTCCTTAAACAACTCCAACAAAAAATTCACGTTGTCATCACTCTTTGTCTTCATATTCTGTCCACATATCATATCCACATTTCCACTTTAAATTTTGTATAGCTTGCACACCAGTTGCAGCAGATGAATATAAGAAATTTTATAGGGATCCACATTATGAATGGTTTGCCATTCTGCCTGGTATAAAACTTCAATCGAATACCATGGAGGAAGCATGATATTGTTCTCCTGAAATATAATTTACGATATCATTAGTTCACTCACTCAACTACTAACCCAACTAACTCTAAAATCACAAATATGCTACTGAGATCAAAACAAAGCAATAAGAACATGTACTCGACTCTTTTTAGAGTGTTGAACGACCATGAGGAAAGAAAATTTTATATAATGTAACTAATTTTGCGAAATATGAAATAAATCTTTAAAACTTACCTTTAATCCTTCGAACAATCCATAATCTCGTGAGAATGGAGAATGAAAGTAATACATTCACTGCTTCCAAACAACAATTGCAGAGAATCAAGCGAAATCCTCCATGAAAACTCAAAGAAAATCAGTTTCTTTTGAAAGAAGACAAAGTGTATATGAGACTTTTCGTCTTCCCTCCACTTCAAACGAAAGGGTTTCGTCCTATCATTGTATCAGGTAAATTCGTCTTTTTACATGCTTTTAATGGAAAAACCATTAGATTTTGGACAGAGGGGCCTCTTAATAAGACAAAATAGAACCTCTGAGACTAAATACCTAATATACAAAACTATGATGACTCAAAAATTAATTTTGTAAAATTTTAAGGACTAAATAATTATTTTTCCTTAAAAGAAAATATTAAGTTTCAATTTGCGCAAACTCACTCAACTAGGTCAATCAGTTTTCAGCAATTTTCCAATCAAAGAGGATCTTAACGGTCCAGGTCTTAAAACAATAATCTTAAGGGTGAAATAACTATTATGTATCTTCCTACATATAAAATATTGGCAAGCCTCTTACAAAACTATATAAAAAAATTAAGAAAGAGTATGAGAAAAATTCAAATTTTAAAACGGTATGGAAATTTAGTCAATAATTAACCTAAAAATGTTAATGCAAAGGTTATATTTCTAGTGCATTAATTTATTCAAGGAACAGTGGAATGATAATTAATACTCTCCCATTTTGTTCGCTTTATTCATTTTTTGGATGTCACTGTTTGTAAAATCTATTAATTTATGTATTTAAAATATTTTTTTTTTCATAATAATATTTATATTATCCACTAAATGAAAAAATTTTATTAATATCTTAATGAGCTAAGAGTAGAAAAAAGGAAAAAAAAAGATAAAATAATTTTTCTTAACTGAATTCCTAATATACGTATTTCTATAAACCATATAAACAAAATGGAACAGAAGGGGTATATAATTATTATTTTTCTAAAGCTTGATATTTGACTATTTTGTGAATTTTTAGATTTGGACTTTTTATTTTGAATTTGGACTTAGATTTTATTTAATTAGGGTCCAAAAAGATATTGTTTTTGGGTAATTAATTGACTAATTAATTTTTATTAATTAATTAATTAAAAAAAGATATAATAAAAGACATGAGCTGCAGTTGGAAAAAATGAGAGCACTCCTCAAGTAGTTATTCACCACGCGCAAAAGGTGAAAACCAAAGGAGCCAATGAGTGGATGGCAACGGATCGGGTAAGCGCATAAAATGCACTACCCGAATTCAATTACAAATTAGGTATCCGAGTCCATCCCAAATTCATTTAAAAATTTGTATTTGATATGTCAATCCATTCCAAAAAGATTATAATTCCATTTAAAAATCCAAACTTGTTTAGCATTACAAATATTTTTATTTTAATTTTTTAAAATAAAAATAAAGTAAAAATTATTAAATTATTTATTTTGACTTAATAAAAAATATAATATAAGTATTAAATAATTATAGCATTAATTAAAATTTAAAAAGTGTGTATATATAATTTTTTATTTAAAAATAAGTATTTTAAATATTTTTTAAACAGGTAGCAGGTACTCGCATCCTTGAATCCGAATCTGCTACGGATAGTAAAAGTACTACTCAAACCCGTTTATTCACTATCCGAGCCTGCTAAAATCAGATCGGATCGAACACCCGTTAGGTCGAGTTAAATTACCATCCCGACCAATACGAATAATATGTATTAGTGGATCTTTTGATAACTGCCTGTGAGCCTATAAAAAGAGCAAGAGATCGAAATCCAACCAAATGGCCCAACCAAACTCTCCAACAAATTAATCAGTTTAGTTTCAAAGCCTTGTTTTTATTTTTGGAAAGCACTGCCTATTTATGTTTAGCACTCTTTTTAATACATGCAAAATTTTAAATAATCAAATTTCCTTTACATTTCAAGCAATCAAGCTTTCTTTACAATTTCATCTGCTCAACTTTATTTTAAATTTCGTAATCAGTGAGGTGTTTACCGTGGATCTAAACCAACAGCCTAAAAGTTAGATCAAGCACGATATTAATTTTTCAGTTAGTGTATTTCACACACTTAGTATGCCCACAATTAATTCATAAATCAAGCTGTCAGCGAGCAGATTCGTTGCTCTTCTTACAGAAAAACCAATAGAGACAATAAGTATTGTTTTTCACAATGAGAATGTTGAATTTTGCTTTTACCTATCATAGCTTATAGTGGAGTGACATTGTAATTGTATGAGACTGTCTACAGATATGAAAGTTAGAGGCCGTTTTGTATGAATTTAACGATGTAATCATCTGTGGTTGGTAAAACATGGTACAGGTTGAATAACAACTTATATATACAAATATTGATTGTATACTCAAATTCATTCTAAAGAATGAAGCTTTGGTCATCTTTAGTTGTGTTATACAAAGAGCATTTATTTTTATTTATATAATTTTCCTTAATATAAAGTATTTTTAAAAGACCATGAGGATATCATGAACATATAATATAATTTCAATTACATAAATATATGATAAATGTTTTAACAATAAGACCAATTAAAAATTTATTATTGTTTCATAATTTTAAATAGTTTATTTTTTTAAAATCCAACTGCATTATATATTATTCATATCAAAGAGCAAAGGATAATCAATTTTAAATAGTGTATTTATTAGATAATTATTTACTTTTCAAATTTTTACTTTTTTATAATTGTGTTGAAAAGAGTTTTCTTTTTTAATTTACATTATTAAATAGTAACTTATATATTTAATAATAAAAAAAATATCTCACTTTTTGATAACTTATTCTACCGTTAATAAGTCATTTGATCAATTTTATATCTAACGGTCTATATTTAATTAGTTTAAATTTAATGGTGAGAAGAAATTCTGTATTAGTATAGAAATTTCAATTCTATACTTTAGATTCACCCTTATTATGAATTGTCTTTTTAACTATGTATAAAGAGTTGTAACTCGTTCGCTATAAAAATAAAGGCAATTACCGTTTTTTGTAGTGTTTAGTAACAAATGGAATAGATTTTTAAAACAAATAGCAAATAACCGTTTGTCACGTTGCACATATAAATACATATACGTGAAGCTAGAGGTGTTTATAAACATCGAAGTCCAATTAATCCGAACCAAACTGGAACGGCCCATAATCTTATTTTAGAAATCGATCAAATTAAATTTAATTTTAAGAGCCACGTAAATATTTTTTCCTCAAATCAAACCATTTTAACCAGATCGATTTACATAAACCAAATGGAAAATCAAGTGAATTAAATCAAATTTTAAATGAACCTAAATCAACTTCATGATAACTAATAAAAGTAGTAATAATTAAAAAAAAATACCCAAAGGCCTACATTGGCCCCTCTTTCTTTCTTTTTTTTTTCCCTTTCTTTCTTTCCTTATCTCTTCTCTTTTCTATATTTACCCAGTTATTTCTTTATCTTCCACAACCTTTCTCCCTTCCCTTCTAAATCCATTGTCTCTTCATTTTTACAGCGAGCTCAATAGTTTCTAGCAACTATTTTTTATCAAGTAGGTAGATTAACACTCCTTAATACATTTTTGTAGTTATTCTTAGGTGTTTTGAGTACTAAAACTTAGAAATTTTAGAGATTTAACTTAGGTATAAAATAATTAAATTTGGGGATCAGATGGAATTGAGTTCATTAGCAGAAATTAACCTCAAATTAAGATTTTACATTAAATTTGGAGCAAAGTGATGGTAAATTTGCTTAGTTCTAGGTTTGTCGCCATTCCAGCCACCATGTACAGTGGCAGTGTTAGCGGTCGGCAATGGTTCCAATTACCCGAGTTCTATAGAGGTAAAATGTTACATTTTTCATGTAGATTATATATATGTAATTAGTTTTGCAATTTGACCTTCAAAAAATTATTCGACATAAATTTAGAAATTTGACTTCGATGCCGAAAAATCACAGAAATGTGAATGATAAGTACATTTTGTGACCCTAGCAAATTTATATTGGTTAGTTGTTGAAGTAAAATAATACAAATTAAATTAATTAGATAGCTTTATATATATATAAAATATTTTACCTATTTTATGAATAAAATTAAACTTTATAGTATATAATATTTATATTAACAAGTTGTATTTAGTTATTAGTTTAGAATCCACAACTATTTTAGTATTTGATATATATATATATATATATATATATATATATATATATATATATATATATATATATATATATATATATATATATATATAAATAATATATAT